>JXCR01127919.1:78692-89663 GCA_002079205.1 Phalaenopsis hybrid cultivar
GTGAATGAATATTTTCCTATTTATTTGCACTCAATCATATGAACTACATTCTCATTCATACAACCTCATGTGATTNAAATAACCAAGTCTTATAGCATCATCTGAAACACAATCGTATTTAAATGTAGCACACAATTTTAGAAAATTAGTAAGTTGTAAATTTGGATCTTGAGTTGCTGATCCCCCAAACTGATTAGTTGACACCATTTGGATAATAGTAGGTTTAAGCTCAAATGAATTAGCCACTACAGTAGGTTTTTAAATACTACAACGAAGTTCATCTACAATAGGGTTGGCATAATCTCTTAAGGGTCTAAACTTTTGATGAATTTTAGCATTTTGATTATTTTGGTTTGCCATTTCTGTAACTTTTTTGGATTTTTCAAGATTTTTAATTTTTTTGGTTTTTCTGGTTTTTCTAATAGTTCTTTCTAATTCAGAATTGTTGGGCACTAGTCCTTCAGAACCTGAACTACACATACACCAACATAAAATAAAATAAAATAAAACATACAAAATAAGATACAATATTTAAAGTTTAAATAAGACATTCTAAAAGTAGAAATTTACTTAGTTTTCTTCCCCTGCAGTGGCGCCAAAAACTTGATCCCGTACTTAATGTTTATGCACAGTATAACAATAGTTCTGATTGTATTTTTTTACTTATATTTCCTTATTTTGCAACAAAACCAAAAACTTGATCCAGAAGAAAAATAAGAATTTAACTTTTTAACTCATATATATTTATATTGGGATACTACGCAAGTATACGTATCGTTATCAAGTAATATAGGACTTTTTGATTAAACTTTTAATTTATATATATTGGGATACTCGGCAAGTATACGTATCATTATCAAGTAATATAGGACTTTTTGATTAAGACCTGAAAACAAGTATACGTATCGTTATCAAGTAATATAGGACTTTTTGATTAAGACATGAATATCGAACCCACAGGGAAGACTATGCAATATGCACTTTTTAGAAAGTTTTTCTATTTATAAAAAAATAATTACTTAAACTAAAAATAATTTTTGTAGAAATTTAAAATTTAAATATTTTTGGTATTTTTGATATTTTAACGAAACAGTAACAACTTAAAAATATAATTAAAGTTTTTGTAGAAGAAAAGTACTTAATATGAAAATATCTTTCTTCTTATCATGAATCATTAATAAGTATAGGAATTTTGCTGTGGAATTATGCAAATTGTGTTGTGCCAAATAGGAGCAATAATATTCTTTACCCTTACTAAAGATGCTATAAAGAACATTAGTTAATTTAAAGTTTGAATAGTTCTGANATAATAAATTATCATTTTAAGAGGAAAGATAAAGAAAACTACTCAGAATGCATGGAGAAAATAAAACCACACTTTAATTTAAAAGAATAAACCATTGTCAAACCAACAACAAGTCTCAATTAAAACTAAAAGTAGTCTAAAACAAAAAGATAAAACCTTATCTCAAGTCCTCCACCAAACTCTTGAAGTTCCTTTGAATCTCTTCTCTTTTATAATCACTCAAAACAAAATAAGAAAAACGATAAAGTAAATAAAAAGTGGTTCCTAAAAATCTCTCTGAACTAACTCCCCAGAGAAGAACTTTCAAAACTTGCCAATATTTTCAAGACTCTCTCTTCTCTCTTTTATAGTTTTCCAAGAGGTGCCTTGGGATTTCTTTAAAATTTGTCTTGATTCAATGTATTTGCCCAAGAGACGCATCCTTTTATGATAATTTTAGTCTATGGTGGTTACAATCACCTATTAAGCCAATGGGTGCCTCAAAAACCTCTTCAAAATTTGTGAAAATCGATTTTACTCGTTTATTAACTGCCACTGGCGCTTAAGTGTGGGGTTTCAGCACTTAGGCGCTACCTTCTCGTTTAACTGGCGTGTAAGCGCTCGATCTGGCGCTCAGGCGCCAAAACCCTTTTGCACATTTTTTCACATTTTTGCTCCAAATTTGATCCTTTTTCACTCCTTTAAGCATTTTTTTCCATTTTTACTTATATCTGCAAGAAAAACACAAAAATATCTTCCATTAAAGCGCAATAACTCAAAAATAGGTATAAAAATGTGTCTAAAAATACTATATATTTTAGGTGTATCATATATCCATCCAGAAAATAAAATTATTTGTGTGCAGCTATTCTATCCAACAATTGATCTAGAAAGGGTAGTGGAACAAGATCTTTCCTAGTGGCGAGAATTAATTTTCTATAATCAATGCATATTTTACACCCTGTGACTTGTCTTGTTGGTATTAACTCATTATGTTCATTCATAGTCACAGACACTCCTTTCTTAGGAACGCAGTAAATTGGACCAACCCATGCACTATCTAAAATAGGGTATATAATTTTAGCATCTAGCCACTTCTTTCATAATAGAATTTAATCTTCTTTGAAGATCATCCCTGGATTTGCAGTTCTCTTCCATATGAATTCTATGCATACAAATTGAAGGACTGATTTCTTTAATATCAACAATTGTCCATCCAAAAGCTTTCTTATAATTCTTCAAAGTTTTCATTAAACTCATTTCTTCTTCAGTAGTTAATTTTGGGGAAATTATAACCAGTAATGTTGAAGAATCACCTAAAAAGGCATGCTTTAAATGTTCAAGAACTAATTTTAACTCAAGTTCAGGAGGTTCTTCAATCCATGGACAAAAAAGATTTATCTTTTTCTGTTGTGTCCAAAACTTCAAAACTTTCTTGAATATTCCTTATAAAAATCTTCAAATTGATCTAATTCCTCTTCTTGCTCATGTTCCAACTCTTTCATTTCAGATTCCTCTTCAAAAATTATTTTGAAATGGCATTCACTCAATGATCATATTAGATGCATTATGTAACATGCATCATCTTTACCTTTAGTAGGATACTTCACTGATTTGAAAATATTAAAAGGAACTGTTTGATCATTACGTATATAGTTAATTACCCTTTCTACACATCTATCATTGCTCTTCCTTCAACTAGGAAAGGTCTTCCAAAAATGATAGGTATCTCCTTATCTTCCTCCATAACTGGCACAATGAACTCAACAAGAAAGATAAATTGATCTGCTTTCACTAAAACATCTTCTATAACTCCCTTAGGATATGCTATTGAATGATCTGCTAATTGCAGAGTTACAGTAGTAGGTGATATTTTTCCTAATCCTAATCTTTTAAACATTGATAATGGCATAAGGTTAATGCTTGCACCTAAATCACATAAAGCTTTCCCATAAAATCTCTCCTTTTGCACATGTAATTGTGAAGCTACCATGATCGTTAAGCTTTTTAGGAAGCTTTTTCTGAATTATAGAACTGCACTTCTCACTAAGTGCAACTGTCTCGTTATCTTCAAACTTTTATTTCCTGTTAAGAATATCCTTCATAAACTTCACATAGCTTGGCATTTGTTCTAAAGCTTCAGTAAATGGAATATTAATTGTAAGCTTTTTAAAGATTTTCATAAATTTTGAAAATTCTTTATCCAACTTTTTTTGACGAAGTCTCTGAGGAAATGGAGGTGGTGGTTTTTACAAATCAATTTTAAGTGGAGAAATAGGTCTCTCTAAACCTTTCGAAGCATCCTCTTCAAGCTCTTCAATTTTTCTCTCTCTACTTTAATCTCTTTTTAAATTTTACCTTCGAAATCTCTTCCTCTTCTAAGTTGAACGGCTTTTACTTGCTCTTTATTCTGGTCTTTTGGATTTACTTCTGTATCTAGGAAGTGTTCCTTGGGATCTATTACTTAATGAACTTGTTATTTGTCTCAATTGATTCTCAATATTTCTAATTGTAGATCTGTGACTTTGTAATTGATTTCTCATTTGCAACACCACTTTTTCTATAGACAACTTTATCTCCTTGAATTGTGGATTTCTGTTAAAACCTTGAGGATAAGTAGGTCTATAATTACTATTACCTAGATTGTTCCAGTTTCCCAATGGGTTTACTTGGTTGTTCCCCCGTTGTTGATTAATACCACCTAAAGTATTGTTCTAGTTAAAGTTAGGATGGTTCTTCCAACCTGAGTTATAATAGTTTGAATATGGGTTATTTTGCTTGTTGTTTATTGCATTCAAAGTTTCTAATGATGCTTGAGAATCTACCATTTGGCCTTATGAATTCTCTTCAATCATTGCAATTGGTTGAGAAAAATTCATTCCAAATTGGTCTAACTTCCTTGAAATTATAGAAACTTGATTTGCTAACATTGCAAGAGCATCAGATTCATGAATATTGGCTACATTCTTAGGATTTACCCTCTTAAAAGGCCATTGAAAATTATTTGTAGCCATCTCTTCAATTAAAGCATAAGTGTCATGAAATAGTTTTGACATCATTGAATCACCGACAGCGGCATCGATAATAGCTCTAAGAGATCTAGCTAATTCATTTTAAAATGTTTGAATTATTAACCAATCTGGTATAGCATGGTGTGGACACTTTCTCAGTAATTCTTTAAATCATTCCCATGTTTCATAAATAGATTCCCCTTCAAACTGATAAAAATATGTAATATTATTTCTAAACTTTGCAATTTTTGATGGTGGTAAATGCTTAGCAAGGAATTTCTACGCTAAATCACCCCAAGTTCTGATAGATCTAGGTGCTAATGAATGTAACCATATCTTAGTCTTATCCTTCTATGAGAAACAAAAAAGTATAAGTTTTATAGCATCATCTGATACACCATCATATTTAAATGTAGCACACACTTCTAGAAAATTGGCAAGATGTAAATTTAGATCTTCAGTTGGTGCTTCCCCAAACTGATTATTTGATTCCATTTGGATAATAGCATGTTTAAGTTCAAATTAATTAGCCACCACAACAGATTTTTGAATACTACAATGAAGTTCATCTACTGAAGGGTTTGAATAATCTCTTCAAGGTCTAAACTCATGATTAATTTTAGCATTTTGATTATTTTGATGTCATTTCTTGAAATTTTTAGTCTTTTTCAGTATTTTTTATTTTTAAAATTTTTCTCATAGTTCTTTCTAATTCAAAATCGTAGGGCACTAGTCTTCTAAAACTTGAACTACGCATACACTACTACAAAACCACATAAAATAAAATTACACAAACAAGAACTTATATAAAAATAACATTGCAATATTCCTGTAATAAATCTAAAAGTTTAAATAAGACTTTCTAATAATAGAAATTTGCTTTCTAAAAATTTCTTCAAAAATTTTTATATTTGTCCCTGACAACGTCACCAAAAACTTGATCCCAATTTTATATGGCAATACGATGTATGCGATTATATTCTTAATTTTTCCTTACTTATAATTCTTACTTTGCAATGATAGCCAGATACTTAATCATTAGCAATAGGTAGGCAAAAATTTGACTTCGAAGCAAATAAGAATGCAATTATGATATTTAATTATGTGATACTACGCATGTATATGTATCGTTATCAAGTAATATAGGACTTTTTGATTAAGCTCAGAATATCGAACCCACAGAGACAAAAATAAAATAAGCAACTAAAATTAGAAGAAATTAGATAACAAATTCTACTTAGCAAAATATTCTCACTCAAACTTTAGATGTTATAATAGGAATGAATGTTCAATTCTTTTTGTAATTTTTGATAATTTAAAGTAAAGTAAACAACTAACTATATTTAACTAAATATTTGTATGATTAAGGCAATATAAATAAAATATATTTTTCCTTATCGTGAATCAGTAAAAAGTATAGAAATTCTGTTGTGGAAGTATTCAAATTGTGTTGTGTCAAATAGGAGCAATAATATTCCTTACCCTTACTAAAGATTCTATAAAGAACATTGACTAATTTAATGTTTGAATAGTCCTGAAGATAGGTTAGGAATGGAAGATACAAGCTCTCACTCTAGAGTTTCGTCTTCTCTCTCCACTTGGGGGCTAACATCTCGTATCAAAACCTAAAACTATAAACTGAATTGGGGCTTTAGCCTGTCACTCTAAAGTCCTCTAATTCTACACCCTTCGAAGTTTATTTCTCTATTTATTTGCACTCAATCATATGAATTACATTCGCATTCATACAATCTCATGTGATTCTTACCATTAGTTGACTGAGATAATACCATCTCAGATCTTACATGTTCTCATAAAAAATATTAACTTCTTAATTAGCCAAATCAAGAAGTAAATGAAGTATAACATTTAAAATCATCACAACTTTTTCCATCATTAAAGATTAATACTTCAATCAACTTCCATCCAATACTTAATCACTTATCATTTTAAGGAAAAAGATAAAGAAAACTACTTAGAATTCATGGAGAAAACTTAACCACACTTAAGTTTTAAAGTAGAAATCATGCAAACAAGCAAGAAGTTTAAATTAAAAACAATTTTAGTCACAAAGATAAAAACTTATCTCAAATCCTCTCCACAAAACTCTTGAAGTTCTTTTGAATCTCCTCTTGCTTTCTCTTACAATACTCTCTGCTCATACACTACAACTCTGTTCTTCTCTCTAATAATATCCTAATTAATCTAAGAGAGAGGCGTCGGTGGCATGGCTATGGGGGGCGGTAGGAGTCTCTCTAAGGCTCTGGGTGGAAGGCTAGAAGAAGACTCTTCAATCCAATCCAAGTCCTTTTATAATTTTCCAAAAGGTGCATTGGTGTCTCTTCAATATGTGTCCACATTCAATGAATCTTCTAAGAGTTGCCTCCTTTCCAAAGCCAATTGAATGTATTTTTGTGTTCATTAACTATTTCTCACGTTTTCACCAAGGGTTGTTTCAAACACCTCTTCAAAAATTTATCCAAATTCATTGAATCATCAAATAACTACTTATGGCGCTTAAGCGCAAGGTACTTGACGCTTAGACATGGCCTTCTCGATTTTACTGGCGCGTAAGCCCCAGTTCTGGGCGCTTAGGTGCCACAGTTTTTTTGCACACCTTCTTCATTTTTGCTCCAAATTTGATTCTTTTTTACTCCTTTCACCATTTTTCATCCATTTGATTGTACCTAAAAGAAAAACACACAAATACCTTCTATTAAAGCACAATATCTCAAAAATTGGTATAAAAATGTGTACTATATATTTTAGGTGTATCATGTGTGCACAGTACAATTAGCTACAATTAGATAAGATCTAATTTTAACAAAAGAGTACACTATTGTCAATAATTTCTTTTCAGTAGTAGTATAGTTAATTTGAGCTTAATTAAGTGTTGTACTAGCGTAGTAAATAACTTAAAAAATCTTATCATATTTTTGCCCTAACACAGCCCCAATAGCATAATCACTCGCATCACACATTAATTCAAATGGTTTTCCTTAATCATGTGAAACAATAATAGGTGCGGTGATTAATTTTTCCTTTAATAAATTGAAGGCATTTTGGCATTCTTGATTAAAATCAAATATCATGTCTTTTTCCAAAAGATGACACAGAGGCTTAGCAATTTTTGAAAAGTTTTTAATATAACATCTGTAAAACTCTGCATGTTCTAGAAAACTTCTAACTCTTCTCACTACAATAAGAGGAGATAGTTTAGCAATAACTTGTGTTTTTGTTGGATCTACTTCCATGCCGCTTTCACAAATTTTAGGTCTTAGCACAATTCCTCCTGCTACAATAAATTAACATTTTTCTCCCAATTGAGAACTAGATTTGTTTCTTCACAGCATTTTAGTACTCCCACTATATGATCTAAGCGTGAATTAAAGGAGATTCCAAAAACTGAAAATTCGTCCATGAAATCTTCAATTCTTTTCTCAATTAGATCGCAAAAAGTGGACATCATGCATCTTTGAAAAGCTGTAAGTTCATTTCATAAACTAAAAGACAATCTTCTAAAAGCAAAAGTTTGTGAATGTTATCTTTTTTTATCCTCAGGAGCTATAGGTATTTTGTGGTATCCTGAATATCCATCTAAAAGGCAAAAAATCGATGCCTAGCTAGTATGTCCAACATTTGGTCCAAAAAAGGTAAAGGAATATGATCTTTCTCAGTGGCAAGATTCAATTTTATATAATTAATACTGATTCACCACTCAGTGACTTGTCTTGTTGGAATTAATTCATTATGTTTGTTAACACCTACGGTCACTTCCCCTTTCATAGAAACACGGTGAATTGGGCTAACCCAAGCACTGTCATAAATAGAATAAATGATTACAGCATCCAACCACTTTAAAATTTCTTTCTTTACAGAATCTTTCATTATAGGATGCTCCAGGCACATGTTAAGAGAAGTTTTTCTTGATCTAAGTATCATGTCATCGTTGACCTTGAAAGGGGATAGCTTTTGTCTGAAGCTAGGAATTAATTCATTTGTCTGAATTTAATCCAGAAATGAATTTTTTGTCTGATAGCTTTTGTGTGGTTCCTTTGTCTGAAGCTAAGTGGTCAACAAGTTCTTAATGAGCAAAAAATGAGGTCAACAAGCCGCTACCACACAAGATAATAGGGTGCTTCATGATGTTATTGGAGTGAAATATGAGGGAAATATTTTCATACAGAACACGCACGAAGCTCTGCGTGCGTACTCCCATAACACAGTAATACCTCCATAATAATCTATAAATAACATCGAAATAGAACCCATGAAGGTTATTGGAAGATTATTTGGGTTATTTGTTTCTTAAATTAATACCTCAATAACTCCCTAATAACTGCGAAGCAGAGGTTATTGAGAGGTTATTACTCACGCAGCTCTACGTGTGTATTCTGTATGAAAATATTTCCCGAATATGAGGATGCAAAGAGTGTTGCTTTTTTTCTTAGATCTGGCGAGAGTGCTAGATTTGATGAATTGGTGCTTGAATAATTGACTAACAGAGAAACATTCAATTTATTCACAACTAGAATTTTATTTTCTTCCTTAAAAAAAAAATAGCATTACCTTTTCAAAACTTAGCTCTGAATGTTCCCTCAAGATTTAGCTGAGTATAAGACATACCTTTATTACTGGTGAAATATTAAAACACCAATATAAAAGATACACGGCAAATCTTGTTTATCATGCGTTGATTTGCCGCTAGTTTTATTGGCGGGTATACTATTATTAAATGTAACATAATTTTTAACATTTTACAGGGCATTTCTTTGTCTGTAAGATAATAACTTGGCAGCCATAATTATTAGTAACAACAATAAATAGCATTGTAAAATACTTTGTTACTCAGTTCACAAAATTATATCATGCACACAGAACTATCGATAAAGATGTCGCGCAAAGTTTTTACTTGTTATTATTTTGTACGCAGGGATGCCATACATCAAATAAAATGATCATAATTTTGGATCAAGGTATGCGAAGCCAGTTTGTTTCCACGGCACAGTTCTGATAAAGTTATTGTCGCTAATTTTGCTAAAGCTTTTCACTTTGCCATTTCCATTTCACATATTTGTTCATTTTTATTCATTGCTTTGTCGGTTCTATCTGTTTCAAGAGCACAGTCTAATTCGTGTGTATACTTCAATGAACATGTTCACTACGAAAATCTTAGAAATTTACATATTATATCAATCTGATATTCGAGAGTAAAAATATAAATTTTTTAAGCTTCATGTCTTCCCAAAAAGCATAAAAGAACACAGTTTGAACTCTAATAATGCAAAAACACATTATAAATTACAATCATATTCCAAATAAAATAGTTTTAAACTCTCATCAGGGAACAAGTTGCAGCAAAAGAGGTGCCACCAACAAAGTTTTCTGGCATTTACAAAAATAACTCCATATAAACATTGTTCATAATACAAACTCTACATGAATGAAGCCACCCACTGACAGTATCGCCAAAGCACTATCATCATAAGAAAATCAAAAAACTAAAGATAGCCCCTACGTCTCCCCAACTTCAAACCAAAAGAAGATAGAAGTCCTGGCATAGATCGCCCGAACGTGTTGGAGAACCAAGTTGCCATTTGTTGATACCGCCTTAGCTCCTCCCTCAATTCTAGTATTCGACACTGTGACACTGTCAGCACCGACACTGCCATGGCATTTTCCCTTCAATGCTAGAGATGTAAATCCATTGCATTCAGGTGCTGTGCTTACTATAGGGAATGAGAGGTAATCAAGAGGATTCTCCTCACACTGAAGAATGCAGCCTTCAACAATGAGTCTCCCACTGCGGTGGAGTAAGCAACAACCCAGTTCTGCTCTTACGGTAAGGTTTGCAACTTTACATGTGGAAAAGAACTCAAGAGCACTGTATATAGTTTGGAAGAAAAATTCAGAAATGAATACAATATTTTTCCAGTGAAAGCATAAAAAGATTAGTATGTTATAATTCATAGTTACATATAAGCAAATTATGCTATATGGTTTGCAACTTTGCATGTCGAAAAGAATTCAAGAGCACTGTATATGGTTCGGAAGAAAAAAAGGGAAATGAATCCAAATTGCCTCCAGTGAATGCATATAAGATTCATATGTTATAATTTCATAGTTACATATAAGATTAGTATGTCATATGGTTTGCCACTTTGCATGTGGAAAAGAATTCAAGAGCACTGTATACAGTTTAGAAGAAAAATTGGGAAATGAATCAAAATTGTTTCCACTGCATGCTTATAAGATTCTTATCTTGTAATTCACATTCACATTCTCATAAAACAAGAGTTAAAATAAGATGCGAACCTTTCAGAACCTCGCAAACAGGTCAGAATGGTATCGTCAGGCAGTTCACCCCCACCTATCTAATAAAAAAAAAGTTGCATGTTGTCGGCGCTTAAAAGGGGAAAAGAGTTTAATGTTTGGGGGGTCGCCCGTAAGAAGCTGTCGGTCGTCGGAATCGAAATCTCGTCGCCCGCTTCGGAAGGACTTTTTAATTTACTTATATATATATAATTTTAGAAAAATATGAAATCAAACTGACCTCATATTTTCCATAGTTTAAATGAAAGAGCACTCAACCTCAAATCCTGTATCTACCCCAAGGGATAAACACAAGACTTGAGGGTGAGGCTCGATCAAATAAACTAAGAAAGATATGACATC
>JXCR01127920.1:5503-40815 GCA_002079205.1 Phalaenopsis hybrid cultivar
ATATATATATATATATCAAAAGTTAAATTCTTAATTTTCTTCAGGATCAAGTTTTTGGTTTTATTATGAAATAAGGAAATATAAGTGAAAAATATAATCATAATTACTGTTATGTTGTTGCATATAAGCAGTTTCGAGATCAAGTTTTTGGCGCTGTTGCTGGGGAAGTGAAGTAAAATTTCCAAAGAATCTATTGATTTAAAAGCAAATTTCAATTTTTAGAAAGTCTTATTTAAACTTTAAGTTATTGTATTTCATTTTGTGTGTGTTTAGTTTTATTTTATTTTATGTTAGTGTATGCGTAGTTCAGGTTTAGAAGGACTAGTGCCCTACAATTCTAAATTTGAGAGAACTATTAGATAAATCAGAAAAACCAAAAAAATTAAAAATCTTGAAAAATAAAAAAAAATTACAGAAATGGCAAACCAAAATGATCAAAATTGTGTAATTCATCAAGAGTTTAGACCTTTAAAAGATTATGCCAACCCTACTGTAGATGAACTTCATTGTAGTATTCAAAGACCTACTATAGTGGCTAATATTTTTGAGATTAAACCTGCTATTATCCAAATGGTATCAAAAAATTAGTTTGGGGGATCACCAAGTGAAGATCCAAATTTACATCTTCCCAATTTTCTAGAATTTTGTGTTACATTTAAAACCAATGGTGTATCAGATGATGGCATAAGACTTAGGTTATTTCCTTTCTCACTGAGGGATAAAGCTAATATGTGGTTGAATTCATTAGCACATGAATCTATTAGAACTTGTGGTGATTTAGCACAAAAATTCCTTGCTAAATATTTTCCACCATCAAAAAGTGCAAAGCTTAAAAATGATATTACATCTTTTAATCAGTTTGAAGGGGTATCTATTTATAAAACATTAGAAACATTTAAAGAACTCTTAAGAAAGTTTCCACACCATGCTATACCAAATTGGTTAATAATTTAAACTTTTTATAATGGATTAGTTGGATCTCTTAGATCAATTATCGATACCGCTGATGGTGGTTCATTGATGTCAAAACCATCTCATGATGCTTATGTTTTAATTGAAGAAATGGCTACCAATATTTTTCAATGGCCTTCTGAGAGGGTGAATCCTAAGAAAGTAGCCAATATTCATGAAACTAATGCATTTACCATGTCAGCAAATCAAGTTGTTAAAATTCAAGGAAGTTAGACTAATTTGGAATGAATTTTTATGATTGAAGAGAATTCATTAAGCCAAATTGTAGATTCTCAAGCATCATTAGAAACTTTGAATGACATAATTAACAAGCAAAATAACCCATATTCAAATTATTATAATCCAGGTTGGAAAAACCATCCCAACTTTAACTGGATAACAACTTGGGAGGTAATAATCAGCAATGGGGGAACAACCTAGTAAACTCATTAGGAAACTGGAACAAATAAGTGAATAATAATTATAGATGTACTTATTCTCCAGCTTTTAACAGTAATACATAATTTAAGGAGAAGATGTTATCTACAGAAAAAGTGGTGTTACAAATGGGAAATCAATTACAAAGTCAAGGAGCTATAATTAGAAATATTGAGAATCAACTTGGGAAAATAACAAATTCACTAAGTAATAGATCCCATGGAACACTTCCTAGTAATACTGAATCAAATCCAAAAGACCAGAATAAAAAGAAAGTAAAAGCCATTCAACTTAGAAGCAGAAGAGAGTTGAAAGGTAGGGTTCAAAAAGAAATTGAAGTAGAGAGAGAAGAAATTGAAGAATCAAAAGAGGAATCTCCAAAAGATTCTGAAAGACCTATTTCTCCACTAAAAATTTATTTGTAAAAACAACCACCTCCGTTTCCTTAGAGACTTCATCAGAAGAAGTTGGATAAGCGATTTTTAAAATTTCTGGAAATATTTAAGAAGCTTACAAATAATATTTCATTTGTTGAAGCCTTAGAACAAATACCAAGCTATGTAAAGTTTATGAAAGATATTTTTAATAGGAAAAGGAAGTTTGAAGATAATGAGACTGTTGCACTTAGTGAGGAGTGTAGTGCTATAATTCAAGCTTCCTGAAAAGCTTAAAGATCGTTGTAGCTTTACAATTCCATGTGCAATAGGAGACATATTTTATGGGAAAGCTTTATGTGATTTCGGTGCAAGCATTAACCTTATGTCATTATCAATATTCAAAATATTAGGATTAGGAGAAATAACCCCTATTACTATAACTCTGCAACTAGCAGATTGTTTGATAACATACCCTAAAGGAGTTATAGAAGATGTCCTAGTGATATTGGATCAATTCATCTTTCTTGTTGATTTCATTGTGCTAGATATAGAAGAAGATAAAGAGATACCTATCATTTTGAGGAGACCTTTCCTAGCCACAGGAAGAGCAATGATTTGTGGAAAAAGGTGAATTAACAATATGTGTCAATGATCAAACTATTAATTTTAATATTTCAAGATTAATGAAATATCCTACAAATTGTAAAGATGATGAATGTTATAGGATGGATGTTATAAGATATATAAGTGAATGTCATTTCAAAACAACTTATGAAGAAAAATCTGAAGAAACTGATTTTAAAAATGAGCAAGAAACGAAATTAGATTAATGTGAAGAACTTTGTAAGGAAGATTCAAATTATGTTCGAGAAAGTTTTGAAATTTTGGACACGATAGACAAAGATAAATCATTTTGTCCATCAATTTTAAAACCTCAAGAACTTGAGTTGAAGTTACTTTGCGAACATTTAAAATATGCCTTTTTAGGAGATTCCTCTACTTTATTTTTTATAATTTCTTTAAAATTAACGATGGAAGAAGAAGAAAGGATGATGAAAATTTTGAAAAAATTTAAGAAAGCCTTTAGATGGACAATTGCTGATATTAAAGGAATCAGTCCATCAAGTTGTACACATAGAATTCATATGGAAGAGAACTGCAAACCCAAGACTGATCCTCAAAGGATACTGAATCCTATTATGAAAGAAGTTGTTAAAAAAGAAATTTTAAAGTTGTTAGATGCTGGAATTATCTACCTTATTTCAGATAGTGCATGGGTTAGTCCAATTCATTGAATTCCTAAGAATTAAATTTTGTCCTTAATTGGGAAAAATGTCAATTTATGGTAGCAAGAAGAAATGTGTTATGTCATGAAATATCAAAAAATGGTATGGAAGTAGATCCTGCTAAATTCAAGTGATCGTTAATTTACCTTATCCAACAAATGTAAGGAAAATTAGGAGTTTTTAGGACATGCTGGATTCTACAGGCAATATATTAAAGACTTTTCAAAGATTTCTAAGCCTTTATGCCATTTACTGGAGAAAGATGCAATTTTCAATTTTGATAAGTAATTCCCAAAAGCTTTTAATTTATTAAAAGAAAAATTAATCACTGCAACAATTAAAGTTTTGCCAATCTTGGGAAAACCTTTTGAATTGATGTGTGATGCTAGTGATTATGCCATATGAGCTATTTTAGGTCAAAGATATGATAAAATTTTCAAAGTAATATTCTATGCTAGTAAAACTCTTAATGAAACTCAAATCAATTATATAACAACTGAAAAAGAGTTATTAGCAATAATATATACTTTTGATAAATTTAGATCATATTTAATTGGAACTATTATGTAGTGCATATAGATCCTTCTGCTATTAAGTACTTAATGAAAAAGAAGGATACTAAACCTAGACTTATAAGATGCATTCTTCTTTATTAAGAATTTGATTTTGAAATAGTAGATCAAAAGGGGACTGAAAATCAAATTTATGACCATTTGTTCTGGCTGGAGTTAGAAAAACCACTATGTTTTGAAAAAGAAATTAATGAACATTTTCCAGATGAAAAATTGTTCACTATTAATGAGTGGCATGTTTCATGGTATGCCGACATTGTAAATTTTATTGTTATCAATATTATACTATATGGAATGACACACCAACATAAGAGGAAATTTATTTCTGAAGCTAAGACTTATTTTTGGGATGACCCATTTTTATATAAACAAGCTTCAAAGATGAGTACTATTAGAAGAAACTGATGAAATTATCCAAAAATGTCTTAATTCTGAATTTGGGGGATATTTTGGTGTTGATAAAACAATATGTAAAATTTTACAATCTGAATTCTATTGGCCTACAATTTTTAGAGATGTTAATGCTTATATCAAAACTTGTGATAGCTCTCAACGAGTAGGCAATATTTCTAGAAGAAATGAGATGCCCCTCAATTATATTTTAGAAGTTGAAGTATTTCATCTTTGGGGATTAGATTTCATGAGACCAAATATGCCATCTTTCAGAAATTTATAGATTCTGTTAACAATGGACTATGTATTATGAAGATGTGGCATGATCGAAGGATTCTTACTAAAAATTTTTAGTCAGGGCAACAAGTTTTGCTATATAATGCAAGGTTAAGATTATTTTCAAGCAAAATTAAGTCCAAGTGGATGGACCCATTTGTTGTGATAAAAGTTTATTCTTATGGAGCTGTGGATATTAAGGATCCTAAGTCTGAGAAAATATTTAAAGTTAATGGACATAGACTGAAACCTTATTTTATAGGGGATCAACATAAGTTTAATGATGGAATGATGTTGGGTCAGCCAGAATAAGCACTGGTTATGTCGGGCTGATGCCGTAAAACCAAGCGCTTTGTGTGAGGCAACCCATAATTATCAGTGTGTTTTTATTTTTATTGTTGTTTTGTGCATGATTAAGAAAATTGAGGCAGTATTTTTGAAACTATTATTTGTTAGTAAAGACTTTAAGACTTTATTTAGTGACCAAGACATGTTAGAATAAGAATTTGGATGTTAAGTTGCTAGTGCAAAAATGTGCACTGATGCTTAAGCGTTGCAGTGTAAACACATGTGCAAAATTAATATTCTAGAAGGTTTAACCACCAATTAGTTTGTAAAAACGTGCCAATGTAGTTTCTAAACGTGTCTAGGAGTTATTGGAAGGATTTAGGCCTTTAAATAGAAGGGTTTTGTGAAGGAATTTCACCCTAGATCATTTCTAGCCCTAAAAGTCTAAGAGACAGTGAGATTTAGAGAAAATGTATTCATGGAAGAAGGATTTGAAGAAAAAGTAAGAAACCATGAGGAAAAGGTTCATTAGTCAAAGTGCACAAGAGATGTATAATGGTTTCTTAGCCGTTAGTATTGAAGGGATATCAGAGAAAATCAACAAAATTGAAAATTCCATGTCTGTACTGGAGACTAAGGTATTGGAGATTCATGCACATAACGAAAAATACTATGGCTGTATTGGAGACCAAAGTACTTGAGTTGCATGCACAACTAGAGCATATTGGATTGCAATTGAAGATGCAATTTAGCCACGCAAGTTATATAGAGGAAGCGGATAAGGCGATGTTCATAAAGTAGAAGTTGATTGAAGAAGATAGTATCAGAGCTCGTCACCACCATCTGTTTTATGAACTCAACATTCCTAGAGAGACTAATGAAAGACATGAATTTGATCCTTTGAATGAAAAATGAAATTAAGTTTAGTGATTGAATTTGTGTATTAGAGTTGGTGTTTTCAAGTGGTTTAGTGTTTAAGTCTTATTTTTAGTATTTATGATTTCTTTATGTGTAATGATTTTTGTGTATTTGTATTTAGGAAAATTTTCTCATGCAAGACTATTTGGAGTGAGAATTAAGTGTTTAAAAGTATTTTTACTTATTTGTGAATTAATATATGTTTTTTTGTGTAAAAATTTTTGTTATTTTCAGCCTCAAATTGAAATAGTTGTTATAGAGAGTTTTGAGTGAGAGGGGAGTTATAGGAAGTTGAAAATTGACATTTAAGAGCTACGAGACAATTTATGGGAGGTTTACTTAGGAAAATAGTGCATTTTACTTTAAAAGTAAAATTTTGGCCTAAAAATCACCTTTTTTAAGCCTCCTGTCACCTTCAACCTCTCAAAATTGCAATTTTGGAAGGCTAGGTCACATCTAAAGTGAAGATTTCTTGGTGAAATCAACTGAAATTTGCTAGATCAAAGTTTCTTGAGATAAGAGCTTTACTTCTATGCAAAAATTTTGGATTTTCATTATGTATTTTTAGCACATTTAGAGAATTTAAAAAATTCACTATTCATGATGAAAAATGAGAAAATAATTTATGAAAATTGCATGTGAAGTGTAGTTTGTACTTTTGAAGTTTAGTTTAGTAATTTAGACTTGATTTTTGAAGCTATTTTTGGAATTTATAAAACTTGTAGAATGGCACCAAGAATGAAGAGTAAAGGAAAGAGCCCTTTAGATTTGAGTAAATTTGTTAATTTGAAGGCTCAAGATCGGTACAGTGATGTGTTGCAATCACGAAAACTGATTCAGAAGTGGTGTTTTAGGAAGCTAGGTGGAGACATAGAGGATTTGATCGTTTGCCGATAGTGGGAATGATTTTGTTGTTTCTCTGTTGTGGTGGTTATTTCTTTTCTTAGGGAGTTCTATGCAAAGCTCTCTTAGGCTGAAGACAATAGAGTAATGGTTTGAGGAAAGTTGGTACCTTTTTCACCGGAGGTAATGAACTTGTTTTATCATCTTCCACCTGATACGTTATGTTTTTATGCAAATTATAGTCCAACTGAAGAAGAGTTAGACGAGATTATTTCTTACTTGACTATTGGGAGAGGACTTTGGAAGTTCACTAATGAGAGGAGAGTTAACTTTCCAACTTCAAAGTAATTTGCACCTTCAAAGGCCTGACACTATTTTATTTCTACTCTTTTGCTACCAACAAATCATCTCTATGAAGTGGCCAGAGAGAGAGCGACATTAAATTAATGTATCCAGGAAGGAAAGCTCATCAACATAGGAGCTTTGATTTGTCAGACTATCATCAGTTCTGTCACTGCCATTACTACTGCAGGCCTAGGATTTGCTTCCTTGATCTTTTCTTTATGTCAGCAAGCTTCTTCATCTAAACAGTCTTCCTTAGGTGCTTCTACATTTAGAGGTGAGTCTACTAAGACCCAAGATTAATTATTGCAGAGGATGATGGATAATATTAATTTTACTGCTGGTAGGGTACAAAATTTAGAGCATTTTGCAGAGCATACTGATAGGTATGATAGGAGAAAAAGTTATTATGAAGAGAAATTTCACTCATCTTTTGAGAAACTCATTAGGGGTAACCAAGGAGTGCAATTTCCTCCATATCCTAGATACCCTGATTATGAACCTGCAAAAGTTTGGGATAGCGGTGATTCAGAGGATGAAGAGTAAAACTGAGAGATTTATTTTATGATTATAATATGTTATGAACTATGTGGTCTGAGTTTGCTACATTTTCATTTTTGTGTTGGTTTGAACTATGTGATGTGATGTGTTTTCATGTTTTTGACTTGAGACACGTATGTATGTTTACTTGTTTAGATATTGTTATGTGTGAGACTTTGATTTTTATTTGTATTATAACGTTTGTGTTAGTTAGTAGTTTGTTTTAAAATTCTAGGGTAGTAACTATTGTGAGTCTTGTGATTTAGTTAGTTTAGAACTTACCTTAATTCTATCTCTTTTCTAAAGTTAAAAATCTTGCTAACTTAGGTCTTAAATTTGAAACTTAGGAAACTGCTACCCTGTAATTTTCTTTTATGATTTTTGTGAGTTTGTTTTTATGTTGAAATTGTGAAGTCAAGTTAGTGTGTTTGTTTGCTTTTATGTTTATACCCACTGTTTAAAAGTCTATTTAATCTCAATAAGTTGAATCGAAATGAAAATATTAGAAAATTTGATCAAAATTAATTTTACTCCTATTTTTAGTTTTATACTTATATTATTAGAGTACAAAAATTCCTATTAGTAGTTATTTTAATTTTCATTCCTGCTTATATATATATTTGATGCTAAACTATTTAATCTGTTAAAGTTTTAAGTTTGAGGGGATGAAAATATTTTTAAAACTTGAATTTTATTTGTTCTCAAATGAACTACTAGTGAATTTGATTTGAAAAGAAAAATTGATCATGTATATGAAGTTATATTAATTTTAGAAATGAGTAAGAGAATTTAGTTGAAATTTTGAGTATTGAAGAAAAACTTTTAGTTAAAAGTTTTTAGTGTAGAAAATGATTAATATAGTAACTATCTTTAGTAAGAAATATTCTATTTTTGAAAATTTTAGAAATTTAGACTTTTATTTTTAATACTTAAATTTTTTTTATTAAAAATAATTTTCAAAGCTATTATTATATTTATAAGTAAAAGTTTTGTATCAAGACTTTGCTTTAGGAAAGGAAAAGTAGAATTCAAAATTATTAAATGGTCTATCCAGATATAGTAATCTATGCCTAAAAAGAAAAGAAAATAAAAGGAGAAAAAAGAAAAAAAAGAAGAGAAAAAGAAAAAAAAAGAGAAAAGAAAAATAAAAAAAAAATGTAAGGGGGGAGAAGCTTGAGGATTAGTGTCTAATCAATAATTGGTTTACATTTGATCTTTTTAAAGTATATGACTTGAGAAAATCTTAAGCTTATAGATATAATATAGTAAGTAAAATTTTTCTTAATAAAAATTTTTAGGTGGAGATAATAAAAGAACTAAATTCTAAATTTGGAAAACTTGCAATATTTCTGAATTAGATAGGAACTTATATTTTCATCTTTTTTAATAGTAAAAATTTCTAAACGTTAAGTTGGTCTCATTTACTAAATATTTTTTTCTAAATTGGACTACAATATTTTTAAATCTAAATTTTAGTTACTCCTAAAGAAACTCATATACATATCATACATATTGAGTTTTTAAAGATTGAAGTGTCACTTGAGGACAAGTAATATTTTAACTTTGGGAGATTTTGATATGCCTAAAATATATAGTGTTTTTAAACACATTCTTATAGCTATTTTTCATAAGGTATTTTTGTGTTTTTCTTTTAGGTACAGGTAAAAATGTGAAAAATGCTTAAAGGAGTGAAAAAGGATCAAATTTAGAACAAATAGGTGAAAATTTTGCAAAAGTGTTTTGGCGCCAAAATGTCGGATCAGGCGCTTAAGCGTCTGGTAAGCAGAGTAGGCCGCGCCTAAGCGCCACAGGCCCCACGCTTACGCGCCAGTGGCAGTTATTGGATGATTAAATTGGTTTTTGTGAATTTTGAGAGGTTTTTGAGGCATCTATTAGCTTAATAGGTGGTTACAACCACCATGGATGAAAATTATTGCAAAAGGATGCATATCTTAGGGAAATACATCAAATCAAAAAACATTTTGAAGAGATACCGATGTACCTTTTGGAGAATTACTAATTCAACTTTTGAGAGTTTGAAAGAGGTCCTGAAAGTACTGGAAAAGTTTTGAAAGTTCAAAAATTAGGGAGTTAGTTGGAGAGATTTTCAGGCATCACATATTTATCTTTTTTCGTTATATTTCTAGTTTTATATTGAGAGTGTTGTAATAGAGAAGAGATTCAAGGAACTTCAAGAGTTTGGTGGAGAACTTGAGATAAGTTTTTATCTTTTATTTTAGACTAATTTTCGTTTTAATTGAGACTTGTTGTTGGTTTGACAATGATTTCTACTTTTAAATTAAAGTGTGATTTTGTTTTCTCCATAGATTTTGAGTAGTTTTCTTTATCTTTCTTCTTAAAATGATAAGTAATTAAGGTTGGATGTAAGTTGTGGAGAGTACTGATCTTTAATGTTGGAAGAAGTTGTGATGATTTAAGGACTGTTTGACGCACCTTATTGGGGTGCGGCGGCATTCTCATAACACTGCCGCACTGTTTGGATTTCACGTTCATCGTGCAATTTTGTACCGTTGTCATACACGCGTCCTCATTTTGTTAATAATGGTGATCGTGGGACTATCCCCGTATCCTACGTTCATATCTTGTGTTAGGGTAAAAATTCCTCCTCTTCCCTTCTCATCTCTGCTCTCCCTCGCCTCTCTTTCCTTCTCTCTTCTCGCAGAAGAGCTAGGGCAGCCAGCTAAAGTGACTATGATGTTCACTCCAGCGCCGAAATGTCTGCTTGGTTTGTAAGCGATTGCAACAAGCCCTTACCTCTCTTCTTCTCCACGTTCGGTGGTTGTCTTCCAAGGCTCATGTTTGGTGGCGCCATCTCTCTGATTCCTCCTCTCCATTCATATTTTCTCCCCTCAATGGAGCCTCTGATTCCTCCTCTTCATTCCTCTTTAACTCTCGAGTGTAGTCACTCCATGCTTCCTCTTTTCTCAATCCGAAGGCCCTGTCTTCTTGTCATCCTTTCTAATTCCCACAGGTAAAATTGAAACTCCTTCTTGCCTTTTTTTTTGTTCTGTATGAAATTTTGTATTTTTGGAGTTTTTTATGCTTGATTTATTAGTGATTATGGAGAATAGTTAAGGAAAAGATAAGTTTTTTTTTCTCTTAAAAATTTTTGGACTTACTTTATGCATTATTTGAATATGAATGCTCCATTCCATTTCTGTTGGAGTGTAGGTGTAATTTAGATACTTTTATTAGAGTCTAGGTGTAATTCATGTATTTCTTTTGGGCAGAATGGTCATTTATCCAACAATAACTGCTAATAAGATGTTCTGAATAAGCTCTCTCAAACAACAAACCAGCTTATCCTGATATCAGAAAAATCTGCTTATCAGCATATTATAAATAATCAACAGTTGTCCCAAAAAAACCCTTAAATCCTTGTACTTCATTTACTTCTTGAATTGGCAAATCTAGATGTGAAAATTAGTTGTGAGAACATGTAATAACCGTGATGGTATTGTCTCAGTCAACAATTGGAAAGAATCACATGAGGTTGTATGAATGAGAATGAAGTTCATATGATTGAGTAAAATAAATTGGGAAATATTCATTGAGGGGTTTAAAATTAGAGGACTTTAAAGTGGCAGGTTGAAGCCCCCAACTTTATTTATTATTTTAGGTTATGATACAATATATTATCCTAGAGGTGAAGGAAATTGAGGGAACTCTAGAGTGAGAGCTAGTATCTTCCTTGCCTAACCGGTCTTCAGAACTATTCAAACTTTAAATTAGTTAATGTTCTTTATAGCATCTCTAGTAAGGGGCCTAGCCTGTCTTCAGAACTATTCAAACTTTAAATTAGCCAATGTTCTTTATATCATCTCTAGTAAGGGTTCTGCCTAGCCGATCTTCAGAACTATTCAAACTTTAAATTAGCCAATGTTCTTTATAGCAACTCTAGTAAGGGTAAAGAATGTTTTTCTATTTGGCACAACGCAATATGCATACATCCACAACAGAATTCCTATAATTATTACTGATTCATGATAAGGAGAAAGATATTTTCATATTTAGTGCTTTTCTTCTACAAAAACTCAAGTTATCTTTTTAAGTTTGTACTATTTTTGTCAAAATATTAAAATTACCAAAAATATTTAAACTTTCTTTATTATGAAAACTTCTTTAGTTTTAAATAATTATATTTTTAAAAATAGAAAGTTTTCCAAAAAATACATATTGTATATCTTCCTTGTGGGTTCGATATTCAAGTCTTAATCAAAAAGTCATATATTACTTGATAACGATACGTATGTTTGCGTAGTATCCCAATATATATAAATTAAAAATTAAATTCTTATTTTTCTTCAGGATTAAGTTTTTGGTTTTGTTACGAAATAAGGAAATACAAGTAAAAAATATAATCAGAATTATTGTTATATTGTTGCATATAAGCAGTTTCGGGATCAGACGTCCAAAGAGTGTTGGTCGGGCCATCAAATATTGCAACAGATTAACTTTTAAAATTAGGATAATCTTATGAGAAAGCATGTAATGTCTAAGATTTTGGGCGGTGAAAATTAAAGCTAGACAATGCTTCTCGATAGGTGGATAATTTACTTTCGTCAGTATTAGATGACGACTCAAGTAATACAATGTGTTTTCCTTACCCTCATCATTAACTTGGGCTAAGAGGGCTCTAAGAGAGTCATCTAAGGTCGCTGTATAAAGTATTAAGGGTTTCCCAGGGATAGGGGCTGCCAAAACAGGAGGTTTCATTAAAATTATTTAACGTCCTCAAAAGCCACAGACATTTCTATTTCCAAACAAATTTGCATCCTTTTTAATTAATGCCGAGAAGGGCTGACATCTACCTGAGAGATTAGAAATAAAATATCTCAGATATGTCAAATTCCCTTGAAAAGAACTTGGTTGCTTCAAAGTTTTGGGAGGAGGCATCTCTAGGATATCTTTAATTTTATCTGGGTTGATGTCGATTCCCCGATAACGGACAACGATTCCTAGAAATTTCTCGGAGGTAACGCTGAAGGCGCATTTTAAGAAATTCATCTTAAGGACATATCATCATAATTGTTTGAACACAATCCTCAAATCGTACAAATGGTCTATTTTTCATTTGCTTTTGATGACCAAATCATCCATGTAGTATTCCACTTGGTTGTGAATGAGATCATCAAAAATCTTTGTCATAGCTCGTTCATATGTTGTTCTGGAATTCTTTAACCTAAATGGCATCACTGTGTAGCAAAAGATCCCAATAGGAATTCTCAAGGTTGTAAGTGCTGCATCTTCTTGAGCCATCTTGATTTGGTTGTATCCTAACGATCCCTCCATGAAAGAGAAAATTTCATGTGTCAAAGCAATGTCCATCATCATTTCTGGTATCGGAAACAAAAATTCATCCTTTGGACATGCTTTCTTCAAATCCCTGAAGTCGACAAAAACACAGATTTGTTCATTTTTCTTCTTAATAGGTACAATGTTATCTAATCATATGGGGTATTTCTCTTCTCTTACAAAGCTAGCGTCTATTAATTTCTTCACCTTGGCAATGGCTTGCTGCTCAATTTCAAAGTGCATTCTTCTTGGAGCTTATTTTACTAGGGTTATATCTTTGTCCACCCCAAGTTTATGAATCGCAACTTCTGCTGACAGTCCTGGCATCTCATCCTAACTCCATGCAAAACAATCTTTGAATTTTGTTAACAATTTCATCAACTTTATAGATTCTTCATCGTTGAGTAGAGAACTTATAAATGTAGGTTGGGACTACTCTTCCGTCTCTAGGTTAATTTCCTTCAATTCGTCAATAGTTGATTTAATTTCTTCCTCAAATTCTGGCAGAGTGTCTTCTATTAGCTGATCAGTAGAGTCATCCTCTATATTGAAGCAGCCCTCTTCTGATTCATTAGTAACAATCATACAAAATTCTGAATCATCGACTAGTCTGACTGTACCAAATTTGAGACCCTCTTTCAAGTTGAGAGTTCAACTTTTAACATCCCATAATTTTTCAAAAAGTTGTAGTATGTCTTTTGGTATTTATTTTAGAAAATGTTCTTGTTGAATTAACTTTTGTACACAAGAGAAAAGTAACCAAAAGGCAACTCCATTAATTCATTTTGATCCTCATCCAAATTTAAATGATTTTCAAGATTAACAAAAGTAGAAGCATGATAAAACTTGATTGGCTTTGAACCAGTGATATGAACTTCCTTGACCTCTAAACTCGGCCTTTTGAGGGAGAATCAGAGCAAGGGTCATGGTGTTCACATAGTGGTTTATCCGATCATACATTGTTTCATCTTCACTTTTTACTATATCTTCTAAGGATATCTCGTACTGATGTTTCTTCTATTTTTTCATCATTATTTCATCTTTGAAACTATCTTCATCACCAATGTAGATGGTCAGCCTAGTTCATTCAACAATTAAGTTGATTCTTCCTCGTCCACGTCCCCGGCCTCGACCTCGGGTGCGCGAACTACAAGAACCCCCACCAATTTATTGTAAAAGAGTGGTGGAAGATCACTGAAGCAGATTTGAATGGCTTCCTCTTCGTGACTTTTCTGAATTTTCATTTTTATTTGTCATAATTTCATGAGAGAAGACAATTTTGTTTGGAAGCGCAAAGTAGGTGACATCTTCATGAATGCCAACTTCATGAACTGAAAACGGTTGTAAATCTCCCTTGATATAATCTTATTTTCCTTTCATCTAGTACAAAATGCACTGGTGTAGAGATGACGGAACCATGTTGTGTTCATGAATCTATGGTCAGCCAAGTAGAGCATTAAAATAGGTCTCGGCATCGATGATATCAAATTTAGCGATTGTTACGAGTTCTCCAACTTTCATAAGCAATGTAATTGATCCAAGGGCTCTTTCTCCCTTTTAGTTGAATCTCTTTAACATCATTTTATCGGTCGAAAGCTCCTGAGCCTCAATGTACAAATAGACCAATGTCTGTAGACTCATCAACTTGAGTGATGCTCCAGGATCTACTAAAATTTTGGATAACATATATCTGTCGATGTTAACTGAGATATAGAGTGGATGATTGTGGTCGGCGGTACCGAGCAACAAATCTTCATCTGTGAAAGTTATCCTAGACTGTTCTTTCAATGAGCAAACTTCATTTGAGGATGTGTTGTCCAATTGGGCTAAAGAAATCCATGGGTCCAGCAAAGCTGTAACCAAAGACTCCCTCATCTCCTTTGATAGGATTAGAGCATCGTAGATGCTTAATTTGGTCGGCAACTTCCAAAGATGAGCTAGCACGTTGTAATCCACTTTCTATGATCCTCTAATTTTCTCTTGATTATGTTGTTCTTCCACTGGCAGAGTTGGAGGTATCTCTTCTCGAGTTATTATTTGCTTTCCTTTATCTCATGGAGCTGTCCTCCGGGGTAACACTCTCACGCTCCTTAAGTTCACTTCTGTAATTTCTTCTTCTTGAGATACCCTTATTGAATCTTCCAGTGTTTCTTCTTTGTTGGAAAGGTCTAAGTTGATGGCAAGTGGTGCGCTGTGGCGCTCGAGGATAGGCGGTATCGTAGATGTCTTATTCATTCTTGTCAATGAGTTCATCAGACTTGAGTACAATTTAAGGATCATTTTAGGAATCGAGATCGAGGCTAGATTGGTCAAAATCAATTATGTTAGCACCAGAAATAGTTGAAATGTAGCTAAAATTGTAATCATTATATTCATAAGTTCCCAGAGGGGTAAAAAGATAATCATACAAGTTCAGGGCCTGAATTCGAGATAACTAATCTAGCAGAGGCAGCCCCTATCTTACCCATCCCCCCCTGTACTATCAGTCTTCGTGGTGGTATTTTTTTTCTTCTTCTTTGATGTCGACGAATCTTCTGGTGAAATCTTCATCTCAGACTTGGAAAGCAGGAGACTCTGAATGGAAGCTTTTCTTGATGCGGGCTGGATCTGGTTAAGTATTTTCTTAGACGACTTGCTCCAAATTGTACTCCATTCATATTTTCCAGTATACGAGTCAATCAGAAATATTGGCTCGACTAAAGTCATATTTATAGAACCCTTTTTAGGTTCTTTTAAATATTATTTCGGGATTGTTTTATTCCCTTCTTTAAGGTTCCTTTCGAGCTAGTCTTTGAAGACAAAACATTTCTCTAGACTGTATTTAAGCAATCTGTGATACGGGTAAAAGTTTGGTTGATCTTTCTTGTCAACCTCTTTGGGTTTCTTTGGATCGGGTAATCTAAGCTTAGGCTTCTTCATCAGACTTTTGAATATCTTGGATATCACTTCATCTTTTAGGGAATACACCACTTTCTGTCATTCTACCAAAGAAGTTCTCTTATTCTCTGCTCGGTACGATGCTCCATGAGGCGGTCGCTGGCTAGACTAGTCATATTTTTGTGTCTATTTTTTAGCATGTTGTGATGACGACTGAAAAGGATTTTTTACATGTATCTTCATTGGTTATACTCCTTTATCGATAGTTGCCACTATTCCTAACTTCTTTTCAAATACTCTGGTTACCTTCGATTTCTCATGAGAATCCATATGTTTGATTTCTTCTTAAAGACTGTTGGCTTTGCTGAGTAGCTTCTTGAAGGATTTAATGTTGAGTCCCTTGAGCATAAAAGCTACTGGGCTATGATTACTCCTGAGTAAGATCTCAATTGTGTGATGTTCCTGCAGCTGAGATTCACATTTCATGCTAAGGTTTCTCCACCTCAAAATATAATTCACTAAAGTCTCATTGGGCTTTTGCTTTTCCATTATGAGATCTCCAATAGAGACGTGATGTTGCGCTCTGGTAAATCTTTTCATGAATAATTGTTCTAACTCGGCGAATGCCTTAATTGATCCGTTGGGTAATTCAGCATACTAATCAAAAGTGACCCCTGACAGGCTGCTGATAAACTGACAGAAAAGTAAAGCTTCATTACCCTCAGTATTATCACAACTGGCTTGGAAATGAGCTATGTGGTATCTGTAATTTCTAGTCTCATTCAATATCTTAAAGTTTGGTTACACAAAACCCTTAGGGTAGGGTACGACATCGAACTCTTCTGGGTAAGGTCAACCCTTTAAAATCAATACACCACCCTTAGATTGGGTTAAGGCCACCCGAACTTGTTCGACCATTTGCTTAAATTTCTTTTCTGGCATGGTGCTTGATGGAGAATCCTTCTTTGGTTGCTCATCCCTGTTTTCTGAGGCAACTTCCTTCTTTTCATCCATGATAGGTATAATCTCTGGTTGGTTGACTTCTGGAAAGGCTAACTGTGGTACTTGAGATTTTCCTTGAACTGTGGACATGGTGGTCATGTCTGCGACCATCTCTTCCATTCTTTTCTCCAGTTTTCTGACTTGCTCATCCCTTAGGAGGATAGCATCTACGACGTTCTTTTTGATAAGAGGTTGAGTGTCACACGCAGATGCAGCGGCTCTAGTTTCAATGACATGGATATCCATGAAATATTCCTCGAGGTACTCGTTAAAGTCAAATTCTTCATCATTGTTAATGGAAACTCCTTGTTCTTAGGCCAACTTGGAAATCTCAATTCTGTGCTTTTTGACCATTTCTTTGATTATTGGTTCTTAGATTGTCTTAAGGTCTGGAGGACCCTGCTGGATCCTCCTCCACTTGCTCATCCATCTTGCTGGCAATTGCTGCGACAATATTAGATACTTCAGACCCTGGTTTCATTCCATGATCTTGCCCTGCAGGCTTATTGGACTGTATCGGTACAGTGACCATGGGTATCCATGCCTTTTTCTTTGACGGTGATGTCTTGAGACGGAGTGTCTCAACAGAAACATCAGCATGTCGAGGAGAGGTATGCTCCCCATGTTGCAGACTAGATACAAAACTGGGCAATCTCTTTATCTTTTCCTTTAGAACTTTAGAAATATTTTTATAGTGGGTAATTGGTAGAATTCTTGGACCCATACGTGACTTGACTGGTCGACGGCCCGCGGGTCTAGTAACAGTGTGATCGGTAGTAAAAATGGTGGTATCAACTCTGCTTCCCAAACGGAAACAGACGGGAATGCGAGTAGGTTAAATTTTAGTTAAATTTTGAGATCATCTAGCATATTTGATGTCCTTTAAAATTTCTTTCTTAATGCGAGGGGATATTGCAATTCCTACTTGTTTAAGCAACTCGCCAACTGAACAACCTTCTTTAGCAGCTAGTCTCTAGAAAACTAAACTGACTCAGGTGATAAGTGCAAGCTTCTCCTCTCCCCACCATGTACATGAGATGTCGGTAAAGTAGCGTTGATCTCTTGGATACTTTCTTACCTGTTAGTGTCCATTAAGGGATGGAACCTACTCCCTTGCAGAAGTTGATAGGTTTCCGACAACGCTGACTCATCCTGATGAGGATCTTCATCAACAGGTACTTCCTAAAAAATATGGGCTTTAGTAGCCCTCTGAACCTTCCTGTTACGGTTTCTCCTTTGGGTTTAAGTTAACGGTACAGTCCTCAAACTTGATCTGATTTTAAACACTGACGGCGGGACAAATAATCCTTTAGTTGGGTCTTCAACGATCATGACTTATTTTCCCTTAATAGAAGCGGGAACAGCAGGCAGGCTTGGTAGGTGCCGTGGCGACAGAAATCTTGACCTTCTTGTAAGAATGGAAGTTCTGAAGGTAATTTAGGTTAAAACTGGCAGATGGTTCTTGAACCTCTAGAAAGATGGCTTTCATTATGACGAACAGAGTTTTCCCGAGAACCACCTCGAGATCTTCAAATCCTGCTCCAAACTTGATGGTGGAAGTGACATTGCAGGCATCACGGCTTGTCAGTAGGTTGCAAGAGAAAGTGAACGTTGGAAATGCCATTGCAGCAGCTTTGAAAAAGAAAGTTCTGGGGTTAGTTATTTAGCCAATATGTCGTAATCTTAGTGCGAGCACTAAAAAAAATTAGCAGAGGTCGATTTGTAGACTCGGTAAGTCTTTATTTAATTTGCGAGTATTTTGAAATTTTAGTGAAAATTGAAAGTAGAAAGATTTAATTAATATAAGGAGAAATAGAGAGCACGCGCAGCATGGCACAATTTGATTTAACTTGCAAAATAGCAAATCAAACTTGAAAGGGAAAGTGAAGTTTTAGGACCTAGTGCATGAACGACTTAACAACGCATAATGCCCAAGTGGAACTAGTCCACCAACACACCTATTGGGGGCCCGACCCTACACAAAAATTAAAAGTCTTTAATGGCCTCTTGAACCTATTTGTTCAAAGGTAATTGAACAGACAGTCCTGAAGTCCAAAAGAGTTGACCATGCTTTCCCAAGACAGAAATGGGTAAACCATGTCAATGGAAGAAAAGTAATTTAGTCTTAGAGGAACATGGACACGTTACCGATATATGAAGATAATATTTCCTGATTTAAATGGAGAGAGAAGCTAATCCCCAGCAGAATCGACAGAAGTTGTTGGCACTAAAAAGTTGAGGAGCTTCCCACTGGAAGCTGTCGGTCACCGGAATCAAAATCATGTTGCTCACTTCGGAAGCGCATTTTCACTTACATATTTATTTAAGTTTAGAAAAATATGAAATCAAACCGACCCCATATTTTTCATAGTTTAAAATGATATAGCACTACACCTCAAACCCTATATCTATCCCGAAAGATAAACACCAGTCTTGAGGATGAGGCTCGATCAAATAAACTATGAAATACATGACATCTGTTTGGTCTGCGAAACCATTTTTATTTGCCGACAAGTTCCCCTATTTAATATAAAGAATTAAATAGGGTTTATATTAAGCTGGGTTCAGAAAGCTTCATATAAGAGCAAGCCCCTATAATTAATTACATCTTAAATGGTCAAAGTCACTTAAGAAAACTCTCAATATTATCTTCAAAGAGGTCAAAGGATTAAACTTTTCAACAAAATTGGACAAAGAGTTGTGAAAGGGGAATGACTCAAATTTGGAACATTTATTGTAGAGTATAAAGGAGGAAGAACTAGGGGATCTCTTAGATCTGCAGGAGAACCTTGGTGACTTCCCAAGCTATCCTAATGTTTGGCTTCAGTTTTGAGGATAAATTATTTGAATGTTTTATCTTGCCAATTTTACTATTTAGGACTTACATTCGTGTGAAACGATCACACACATAGCCCAAAAGATGTGAGGATTTAGGTTGCGACGGACAACAACCTCATAATCGTAAGACAAGTTAGGGTTTATAATGTATAGCAGAGCTATACAAAGGCATAAAGATAAGGTGAGGATTTATGTTGCATAAGCAAGCAACCTCAAAATCCTATGGCTTGGCAGTTAATTCTAAGAAAAGATGTGATGTTGTAGATCCTCTTGCTGTTGGAGATAGTCGTGCTGCCTACAATGCTAGCTCCAAGCTCCTCGACGTGACGAGTTTAAGTTTTCTAGTGTGTCAGGTTATGGTGTCAAATCAGATGACCCTATGGTTATGGTCATTAAAATATTATGGGGCATATTAAAGTTGATTAGAGCGACACCGGTTAGGATTTTATGATTCCCTCGTTCCAGCACCACTATTTTCTATCGGATTCACTTAGTCCAAATGAATTTACTAAACTCAACTTAATGAATTCCGTACTTTCATTTAGACCGTGGGAAATCTCTTTAGCAACCGTAGGTTACCTCCTCCTAAGGATTCCCGATCATCCGATAGGGACATCTTGATTTAGTTGCAATTGTTATTTTGTGATGTTTGTGACTAAATTTTGAGTTGTTTTATATTTTTAATATTGTGGAGGTGATTTTTATCTTCGTTGATTTTAGTTTTGGTTTTGGTTTTACGGCTACCCTAACAGTTTTGGTTTTCATGCAGGGTGACATTGTTGTTTAACATGCAAGCTCAAGACAAGAAGTACAGGAAGGTAAATGCATTAATGTAAAAGCATACCTGGCGAGTCTTCTCGTTCCACCACCTCAAAGGTTAGTACTTGCAAAGCATGTATAGTATTACAAGAAAGTTTAAGTTGTAAGAGTAGATGAAGGTTTAGTTACGAACCTCAAGTTATGACTTTGTTGAATCTCGGAATATCCTAGTGGATAATTTTAGAATAAAATATGACAAGTCCAATTTGCCCCTCAGAATATCCAATAGATTTCAAAATGTTCAAGGCGTGACCCTAGATCATTTTGAATATCTCTTGAAATATCCCAAGTTCATTTTGATCTTGTGATAATCTTCCGATAATCATCCAAGGTTGAAGTGTGACTACCCCGTTCCCCAGTAAAACTTAACAATTTATTCGACCCGAGGATAGGGTACTCCATCATTCAATTGACGTTCCATTTAAGAGTTATGTGAGTGGGTGCCCTTAAGACGTGTTTGATTCATTTAAGATTTTGGTGCCCGGAGTTAAAGTTAGGCTTGTAGTGCTTAAAAGATGTTAATCACCAAATATATCATTTTCTAAATCTAACCAATTGAGTTTAGAAATTGAGCCTAGGTCACTACTAAGCCTTTAAAAGTTGTAGTGAGTGAAATGGTGATTTTCAAAGTTTTGCTTTAAGTGTCATATATCCTTATTAAATGTTCAGATCATCCTCAACTTTGGGCCTTAGAAGAGTAAATTATCATCTTCCTGTCTTAAGCCCATCACTTAAGAACCATTTGATCTTTAATTAACTTCTAAGTCATGAAGATTAGGAGAATTATACTTTTAGTTGATGTTGTGCGAGGGTGTTGAATGGGTTTCTACCTTTTAACCTCATTGTATTTCAATCCTCCAAACATGCTAATTAAGATCAAAATTACCCATTTTCTCTTTGATAATTCTAAATTTTTTATTAACGCACCAAAGTCTTAATATTACCACTTTGCCCTTGGGGCACTTCACCTCATAACTCTTCAAACACAAATCAAATGAATTTGAGGGTTTAAAGTATTATATCTATGAGGTAATTTTGATGTTAGAAAAGAACATGTGGACCTCTCAAGATTTGATTTAATTAAATCATTATTTAAATTTAGAAAATAGGATTTTCAAAGGTTAATTTATTTAATTATCCAAAATAAAATTTATATTTATGAAAAAATTATTAGAGGTTTCCTAAGGTCAGAGAAACACTTAGGCAAAATTTCATGATTTTTGAATCAAATTTCTATTTTTATTATTTAATTTTTAGATCAATTTTCATGATTTATTTAAATAGAAAATAGTGTTTTAATCACAAATTAATTTTAAATTTTTATTATACTCCTCTGAGTTCAAAAAATTTAGAGAATCAAATTTTATATTTTTGTGATTTTTAATTTATTTAGTATAATTATTTTAGTGAGAAAATATGAAAAATTCATTTTTAAGATTTTAAATTTTTTTTTAAACTTAGAAAAATTAGGAAAAATATCTTATTAATTCCTAAGTGATCAGAGGAAAATTAGGCACATTTTGAAATATTTTTGTATTTTTGAAATTTTTAATTATTCTTAATTATTTTAAATCCAAAATATGGCTCATGAATCAAGTATTTTTCCAAAAATTATTTTTATTTTTACTAAGTGCCTCTGATCATAAGGAACTTAGAAAACTAATATTCACAATTTTTCTAAGTTTATTTAATTTATTATAGTTATTTTTGTACAAAAATACAAGATTTCTTAGAAACCCCACTTTAGTGCCTATACCAAGCCAAATAATTTTCAAATTTTTACAGTGGGTAGATATGATTTTTATAAACAATATGGAGTTGATTTTGTTAATTTTTTATATGTATTTAATTTACACAAATTAATACATAGTATTCACATTTAACTAAGTATAGAAACTCATAAAATGATTCAAAACATCAAAATATTTTTCCTAGACTTCTTTCACCACAGAAAACTTACTAAAATTGTTCTCATAATTTTCGAGTGATATTTTGATTTATATAATTAAAATAAGCCAAAATGGTCACCTTAGCTTGAAAATTAGGGTTAAAAGCATAGAGATGTCCTCTGACCTTTGGAAAATCAGGAGACATAGCCTCTGTCATGAGGAACAAACCCTCAAAATTTCAAGTCATGGTGAAATGTTTTAAGCCATGGACAATTAAAATACCACATATGGTATTTAATTAATAGAAAATCATATGTTTGAAAAATAATTTTTATTTTTGATCCACATTATTCTCCTCTATTCACTGAGCAAGGGGGTATTTTTCTTTAATTTTTATGATTTTTTTAGAGAAAGATATGGATTTTAGAACTGTAGTCATTTAAAATAATTCAAAAATCCCTATATTTCTACTTATACACGTGGCGCTGATTGGATCCTAGGCAGCTAAAAGAAAATGCGTTGTTCCGCTATTTGACACTTTCATCCCCGTCAGCTACCACGCGGACCGCGCTTTATGCAACAAGGGCTTGTCCAACTTGATCTCCTCCGTCCACTGGATACATGCAAGATCGGATGGCTCTCCGTTATCATCCCTAAGTGACCTAACCCATGAGTCGTTTACACTAAAACCTTAATATCTTGGCCTAAACTTAACCAAATCACAGGGGTTTACTTCTAAACCTTCATCTACTGAAAACAAACACATCTATATGGTTTATACAGTATGAAATATAGTAAATACATATGAAGGCTTGAAACAAACTCGATTTAGGGTTAGAGTTCAATACCTTTATCTGAGAGGGGAGGCCTCAATCAGATGGTTGGGGTAGCTTCCATTGGTCCTAACAAACCTCGGGATAAAGTCTTGTGCCATAGTGAATGGTCTAGGTATGAATTCGATTAAGCTCAATTTCAGGTGTTGGTATGAAGATATAGGTTGTTTCAGAGGAAGGTCTGATAAGGAATCAACTCCTCTTACTCCAGGGATGGTGTGTGCACAATTAATTGGAGTTTTTTGGACTGTGGAGAGATGTATTGGTTTGCTGAAAGTTTGAGCTCAAAATTGGGCTTCCACAGTGGGGATAAATGAGTAAAAATGGTGGCAAAGAGTTTAGGAGTTCTTGGAGAGTGTCTGAGAGCAATTGACAGAGTTTCCCCAAGGATTTTAGCACTTTTATTTTCTTGGCCATGGAGGGGCTGATTAAATAGAGGAGCTTAACGGGGGTTTCAGGACTAATTGATGGGTGTAAAATGGTGCTTAGGTGGAGGGCTGAGGAGCTCTCAAGAGCCATTGGGAGGAGGTGGCTTCTATGGTTGAAATTGGGTTTGATTTGGCCTTGAAGCTCTTATTTTTGGGGTTTTCTGGCCACTAGGCCGGTTGGCAAGGCCAGGGGAGGTGGCTAGAGAGTTAAGTGATCCAGGGGGAGTTTTAATTATAATTTACTCCCAATGGTAAGTTATTATGGGGGTAATATTTGGTTAAGGCCCAAAATGGGCTAAGATCTCTTAATTTAAGGACCAATTGGTCCACAACTTTGGTCTAATTGGAATCACTATGGAGATATTTGGTTAATAGCCATTGGGATCTCTACAGTTGAAATGAGCTCACCATGGATGGTCCAAGGGGGTTTATCTTGGTCAATAAGGTGTCCTTAGTGGCTGTGGGGACCTTAAATTGGTGAATTTAGGATGGCTAAGTCAATTTTGGTGCATGGGTCCAATTTGGGTTCAAATGGCTAAGAGTGGTGTTTCGATTAGGCTAGCCATGAATTTAATCCCAATTGATTGCTCAACATTGTGTATATGATTGTAATTAAGACTTTTGGTGAAGGATTGAAATGATTTTGAGTCCAATTGCAAGCTGAATTTGAAGGATTTTGGGATTTTGGTAAATTTGGGCATGTTGGGCTAGACTTAGATCTAGGTTGGGCTAAGGTTTCGTGAAATTCAAATTGATTGTTGAAATTGTTCTATATGAAGGTAATGAAGATTTTTCAACATAAATTGGGTGCCAATCTAGGGGTTAAGGCATTCAATTTGGTGGAATTTGGGGACAGCCAATTTAGGGAAAATTTGGGGATTTTTGGAACTTGGGTTAAAATTAAGTGCAATTGAGGCTTCACCAGGAAAATTTAAGGTAAATTTTGGTGTGTAGTGGTGTTATAAAAGATTTAAGATCCAAATTTGGGCTAATTAAGTAGGCTATGAGGTTCAATTTGGTGGGATTAAGTCATAGGGCCAAAATTGAGGGTTTGACTTAGATCAAATTTGAGCTCAAAGAATTGGCCAATTAGGCTTGGATTTGGTTTATATTGGTCATATGAAAGGTTAATTTGAATTTAGGATTGAAATTTGTGGAAAATGGAACCAAATTGATGGACATTTGAAGTGAATTTGGGGAAATTAGGCATTTAAAGTCAATTTGGGGGTCTTGGTCAAAATGGTCAAATTGGCCAAATTGGGTTCAATTGGAGGGTTCAAATTGGTTTTAGAGACATTTGGAGTGATTTTGGAGGTTTTGGGAAAGTTTGGGGTGCCAAGGGTTTTTTTTGTAATTTTGGCAATTTTTGGAGTATTTTGGTAATTTTGGATTTTTTGGGTGGATTTAGGTAATTTGGGTATTTTGAAATAGTTTGAAATGGTTTTTGAACAAATTTGGGTGTTTTGGGTTAAATTAGGATTTTTGGCCAACTTTAAGTTTTTGGGGTGTTTAGGTAATTTAGGTGGATTTAGGGGCAAAAGGCCAAGTTGGGTATTTTTGATAGCATTGGGATGTCAACCGCCATAGATGAGCTATGGACCAATCGAATCCTTATTTGGGTCCTCTATGTACTGGTCTTAGCTAAACCCTAGTCCTAGGACTTGTGGGTTTAGGGGATCATCTACATGAGTCTCCCAAAAGAATCAAGGGATCAAAGTCAACCATTTTGGGTTTAGGGTTGTGAGTGATTGTGGGTGGTAGTGAGTGTAAGTGAATAAACTAGCTCAAAACTAACACCCAGGGCTAAGCTTAAGGTCAGACAGTCCTATGGAGGGGGTCTTGAGTTCCCTCAAACTGACCCCACCTATTAAGTGCTAGAGGTTAGGACCAATATGTGGAACTTCAAGTTGAGAGAGGAGTTTAGAATTCCTAGCGGTGAATGCTCCTTTTCTAGTTTTTGGGAGTAGTCAACAGGAAAGTCCTATGGCTAGACCTTAGGCAACTAAAGAGGGAAAATTAAACCTCAACCAAAAGAGAAGTCAACATGGACTTCTTTTAATTTATGTTTAGATCATTAGCAAGAGTTCTGAAGTACTATGAAGAAACAAACTTTGTTCTCAATTGAGAAAAATGTCAATTTGTCATTGTAGGAGGAAAAGTTTTAGGGCATTAAATTTCTTAAAATGGCCTGAAAATTGATGCAGCAAAAATTCTTGTTATTATCGAATTGCCACCACCAACAAATGTGAAAGAAATAAGAAGTTTTCTATAACATTCTAATTTCTACATAAATTATATTAAAGATTTTTTAAAACTTTCCAAGCCTTTATGCCAACTTTTATAAAAAGATGTCAACTTTGATTTTAATGAACAGTGCCTAAATGCCTTTAATTTATTTAAAGAGAAATTAATCACTGCACCAATTATTATTTCTGTAGATTCGACAAAACCTTTTGAATTAATGCATGATGTTAATGATTGTGCAATAGAGATTGTTTTAGGATAGAGATATGACAAAATGTTCAAGGTGATATACTATGCTAGTAAAATCCTTAATGAGGCTCAAATTAATTACACTACCATTGAAAAGGAATTATTAGTTATAGTTTTTGCTTTTGATAAATTTAGATCATATCTTATTGGAACCAAATGTATTATGCATATTTTTCATTCTGCTATAAAGTATTTAATGAAGAAGAAGGATGCAAAAACACAATTAATTAGATGGGTCCTTTTAATGCAAGAGTTTGATTTTTCAATTTGTTGATTGAAAGGACATTGATAATCAAATAGTTGATCCTTTGTCAAGGCTTGAATAAGAAGATAAAAAAAATTTAAATGATGAAATTAATGAGAAATTTTTTTATTAACAATTATATGGGATCAATGAATGGCAAATTTTGTGGTATGTTGATATAGTGAACTACTTGGTCGATAATATTTTACCCTACAGATTAGATAGCCATCAAATTAAAAAGTTCATTGATGATTTAAAGTCTTACTTATGGAATAAACCTTTTTTATATAAACATTGCAAGGACTTAATTATTTGAAGATGTGTAACATTATAAGAAACTCAAGAAATTATTCAAAAATGTCATAAATCAGATTTTTGTGGACATTTTGTAGTGGATAAAACTGCATTTAAGATTTTACAATCTGGAATTTATTGATCTACTTTGTTAGGGATGTCAATAATTATATAAAAATATGTGATCTATGTTAGAGAGTAGGAAATATTTAGAGAAGAGATGAAATTCCCATAAATTTTACTATTGTGGTGGAAATTTTTTATGTTTGGGGACTAGATTTCATGGGACCATTTGTACCATTTTTTAGGAAGATTTATATTTTAATAGCTATGGATTATGTTTCTAAATGGATTGAGGCAGTTGCTTTACCTCGATGTGCTAGAGTGTAGAGAAATTTTTAAGAAAGAATATTTTCACAATATCTAGAATACCACGTGTTATCATTACAGATGGGGGAAGTCATTTCAAGAATATAATGATAAAAATATTAACTCAAAAATTTTGGATTAAACATAGAATTTTCATATCTTATCATCCTCAAACTCATGGTTTAGTAGAAGTATCCAATTGAGAAATTAAAAGAATATTAGAAAAAATTGAAATCCTAAAAGAATGGAATACTCTGCTAGACTTGATAATGCATTATGGGCCTATAGGACTGCTTATAAAACACATATAGGAATGACACCATATATGCTAACATACTGAAAAGCATGTCACTTGCCAGCTGAGTTAGAACATCAAGCTTTTTGGACAATTAAAGAGTTTACTTATAATTTGAAAGATGATGTAGATAAGCGATTACTGCAATTAAGTGATCTTGATGAATTGATAAATGAAGCTTTTGAGAATGCCAAAATTTATAAAGAGAAAATAAAATTTAGGCATGATCAGAAAAATCTGAAAAATCATTTTGAGCCTATGCAAGAAGTATTGCTTTATAATTTGAGATTGAAATTATTTGCAGGAAAACTTAAATCCAAGTGGTCAGGACCATTTATTAGGGTAAAATTACATGATATGGAGCAGTTGATATTGAAGATCAAAAAACTAGGAGAGTGATTAAGGTAGATGGACATTGATTAAAAGCTTGCACGAGTAGAGAGGGTCCTACATTTGAAAAAATCCTAATGTTAGGTCAGACCTAAGTAAAACAATAGTAATGTCGAGTTGACGACGTTATACCAAGCGTTTTATGGAAGGTAACCCATAATTATCGGTGTGATTTGGATTTGAATTGTTGTTGTTGTGATGAGTTATATATAGTGATAATGAATCTTATACAATTTTGTTGGCATTAAAAATTTTTATATTGAAGGACTTGAAGTATGGAAAAAGAAATTTGAGAATTGATTATGTTGCTTTAGCGCTATAGCACCAGATCTAACGCTATAGCGCCACAGTTCGAATAACTTCTCAACACCACCAATAATTTGATTTCTCCTCTATATGAAATTACCTATGATGGGATTTGAAGTATCCTTATGACATTCATATGTATTCTAAAAATATTTGAGAGTGGAAATTTCATTAAAGAGATCATGGAGAGCAATGACAATGGGTGATTTGAAGGAAAGAATTCGATGCATAAGGATGCTCAGACCTACTTTAATAGATATCCTACATTAAGTCTAGAGTACCTCATGGAAAACTTGAGAAGATTTAAGAGGAGACTTTTCTTCTTCATTCAAAGGTTGAAAAATTGTCCCACCAATACAATCATATGGATTGGCAATTGAAACTGCAGTTCAATATTTTGGCATGGTTTCAGGATAGTCAAGTGACTATGTATAGCACCAAGAAGTGTATTGACGTTTGTTAAAGAATTTTATTGTGCTCCTTTCTACCATTGCTACAATAGAAATTATTTGTTGAGTGGAATGGAAAATATCAACACTAATAAAGAGTGTTCTTGAAGGATGTTTTTATATGGATATTTCTATTTTAGTGTTGTGTAATTCCATGTGATGTGCCTATAATATTTGTTTCAAAACTTAATTTGATTTGTATTTTTTTTGTTTTATAAACATATAATGACGTCCTTGTGGTTGTGTTGTATGTATTGAACATTTCATTAATATAAGAAAATGTTTTGTTGTGTTACAAAAAATTGGTCGTATATTTTCAAGCTAGAATTTGTGAACTTAGATATTTGGAATGGTGACGAACTCATTAACTATAAAATTATACATTAAAATTTGAAAATAGCCTTTCTTCATCATAGATTTTCTATTTTGTCTTTGAAGATAAAAAAAATTTAAAATTTGGGCGGGTATGATTGGCGTTATAGCGCCACATTTGGGCACTATAGTGCCATTTATCAGGCTATGCATGGCACTATAGTGCCACTTCCCGGTGCTATAGCGTTGAACAAACCCATGAGTCATTTTAAGTGCCTGGACCCACGAATTTTGCCATTTTCACCCTTGGTTCATCCCCTTCCTTCATTTTCTTGCATTTTTCTCACCTAGGGTTGTGCTTGATTGGCTTGGAGTTAGGCTTCCAAACTTGAGAGTTCTTCATCTCTAGGTAAGATCTGCACCCTAGCTTTGAAATATTTATATTTGACAATGGATTTCACCCACATTGTGGATTGAGCTAAAAAATTGATGAAAATAGTGTGAAATTAATATTTTTTTTAGAAAAAGGAGCATTTTTCGGCCACATCGTAGATTAGGCTAAACAAGGTGAGTACAGAAAAGTTGGGTTGTGAGAGGGTCCCCAGATCTAGAAATCCAAAATAAATACATAACTCACTCATAAGGGGAAATCCCAACCACCTACAACTCCACCCCAAGGCAAAAGCACAAAAAGCGGGATATATATATATATATATATCTGTGTGTGTGTGTGTGTGTGTGTGTGTGTGTATATATTTTTAACAAAAATAGAAGTTCATAAGTAAGAAAGTTGAAGGAAAATAAAAAATTAAAATCTCTTTGGTGGGGGGTCAGTGGAACCAGTAAGCATAGTGGCAGCAATTTTGAGATGAGGCACCTCAAAGGTATCACCTTGTAGCAGGAAAGATAAAGGAGGTGGGGGATTGGCAGCAACAGATACAAAATTAGAGTGAAGACCATGTCTAGCAAGCCAATTAGCAAGTTTATTACCCTCCCTATATATGAAGGTAATTTAGACATCGAGAATATTTTTGAAGTTCCTGATGTTCTGTAACCATTGTGTATGGAACCAAGAGGTTTTCTCTTCAGATTCCAGTAGTTTGATAAGCCAGAGGGAGTCCACCTCAATCCAGATATTGAATCATTCTGATTTGTAAGCAAAGGTTAGAGCCCAGAAAACTGTAATAAGTTCTATCTCAAGCTTATATGTGGCCTTTGTAAGAGCATGGAAGAAAAGAAGGCACTGACTGGAATGATCTTTGAAGACACCCCTGCCCCAACACCCAATTCATTAAAGCTTCCATCTGTATTAGTTTTGACAATAGAATGTTGTGGAGGTTTCCAATAAACCTTAGTCATCATAGGGGGCACTCTCACATCAGTGATCAGGTATTACAGATATTGGGAAAGAGTTTTTACTTAATCATTTTGGAGAGGTAAGAAAAATAGTTTCTTACCACCTTTGAAATCTATATGGGTCTGCCCTAAAAATTTTGTATGGTTTCGGGACATCTAGAGGAACCAAGCCTCCATAAATGGGATAGGATCATATTTTTGTCTTTTCCACCTGTGCCAAAAATCAGATAACTTAGACCAGTTTAAATCAGAATCATTCAACTTAAGTTTTGACAAAAACTCAGTCCATACTACCTACGCAAAATTACATGTAACAAAAAATGTGGGTGAGATTTTCCTCATTCTCCAAGAACAGATAGCATCTAGATGGCCTCCTCAATCCCTTTAATTTAATAATGTTATCAGTGGACAAAATATTGTTGAAGAATCTCCAACAGAAGAAAGACATGGAGGGGGAGAGAAACTTATTCAAAATGATCTCCTTAATTTTAGAAAACTATTTTTTTGATTTTATGAAAGTTGTAAAAAATCTAAGTAAAATTTTTTTTGATAATGAAGGTTAATTCTAGAAATAAGATATTTAGTGTGAAGGGTTTGGAGTTATGCATTTCCTATTTAAAGTAAAGAAAACTAAATTTTTGAAAATATTAATAATCTTAGATTTATACTTGAAAAGAAATAATTGAAACTTTATGAAAAATCTTAAAGCTAATACACATTTGTTAAGGTAACGAAAAGTGAGTTGTTTTCAACTTTAAACGGAGGATAGTGGAGTTCAAAATCATTAAAGGCAATCCACATATAGTAATCCTCACATGACACATGAAAAAAAGGAAAAAAGAAAGAGGAAACAAAGGATTGAAAATGGTCCTAAAAGAAAAATAAAAATAAAAGCGAAAGGAAAAAAAAAAGTGAGGACAAGCTTAAGGAGAAGCCTAATAAAAAATTGGCTCTACTTGAATCATCTTAAGGAAAGAAACTTAGTTACATTTCTAACTTAGACTTAGAAGTTATAGCACCTTTGCTAATAAAGTTCTCATGTATTTCTTTTTTCTAGTATTTCTTATAAGCATTATAAGTATGATGAATTTAGGTTAATTTGAAATAAATAGAAAACCAAAACTTTTAGACTTAACAGCTAAATATTCTTGTATTTTAGTTAACCCGAGCTGTCACAATTTTTTCTAAAAGTTTTACTATAGCATTTATAAAGATGAAACTATAAAAGTCTTTAAGTTAAATTTGCTACCACATGTTATAAATTTTATATATAATATAAGGAGTTACTTGAGGACAAGTAACAATTAAGTTTGGGGAAATTGTTCCACATCAAAATAACCTGTTTTAGTGAATATTATATAAGCATTTTATTTACATTTTTTATGATATTGCACTTTAAAAAAATGTATTTTATAAGTTTTTGGTTTCAGGTAGATGGAGTGGACATTTAGAGAAAATGAGGAAAAAAAGAAGCAAAAATGATGATTTTAGTGTGGCACTATAGTGCCACCCCTTGGCGCCATAGCGCTACAGACAAGTGAGAAGGGTGTTATTGCACCCTAGACTTGCACTATAGCGCCCCAGATTGGCACTATAGCGTTAGTAACTACCTTTATAGCAGATATCTCAATTTTGGCCGAATTTTTAAGGGGTTTTTGAAGAAATCCTTGTTTATTTTCTATTTTCTATTAAATGAAAAGGATTTAACTGAATTTAGAGGCCCTTTAGAGCCTTAAAACTTCAATTGGGTGGCAATAATGAGTTAGGTTTTTTATTTTTGTGTTCAAGTGTAATTGTGAGTATGTTTTAGTGTGAAAAAGTTTGGAGATTGCTTAAAGTAAACTCAAACAGTCTTAGGGAGAAGATATAAGATACTTTGTATTTATTTTTAAGTTTTTTTTTCTAAGACTTTGATTTCAATGCAAATGTTTTGTTTTTGTTTAAACTTTATGAATTCTGAGTATTTCCCTTTCTTTCTACTTACATATGGGCTTAGTCTTGTGGGAAGAGAATTATTTAAAGATTTATTTTCACTCCTAAAAATTGTGATGATATTTTCGCTGAATCTTCATTTACTTTGCAAATTGGCCCCTTATGAGGGAAAAATTCATTGAGAAACATAATGACCTGGGAGGGTTATGATTTTGCCCCAGTGGATGCCACACTTCATTCTAGGAATAGCCATTGCGATCACCTAAGAGGGAATGCAATTAGTGATCGCAATTAAAAATGAAGATAAGTTTTGATGGGTGTATAATAGGTTAATATCTAGAGTCAGAGTTAGATTGTTATCAGTTTGGCTTAAGGTTTAGTGCCCTAACGCCGGGATTTAGTCATGACGATGGCATAGGCTAAGGGCATATAGAGGTGACAGGCTAGATAGCACTGATGTGGAGTCGAGATGTTAAGGATTCTACCTTAAGTTAGCTAATGTTGTTTGCAAGCACCGGGAGGACGTAAAGAATAAGGTATGCTTCTATTTGTCACAATACCTCAATTTTGTCTTAAATCATTTGAATCCAACATATATTAAAATCTCTTTGCAAGTGGAAAGCTTTAACATATCATTGTTATATTTTGTTGAGCTATTACATTTAGTTGTTATTTCTTTTTAGCTCTTTAAGCAGTGAATTTTAGTAAGCATATCATTTTAAACTTCTTATCTATTTAATTTGTAATTTAAATAGAATTTTTGTGAGTTGATTTTAAGAGTTACTGCATTCCTCGTGGGATCGATATTGGGATTTTTAAAGAAAATCTTATATTACTTGAAACAATACATATACCTGCATAGTACCCATATTGTGAAAATCTATTATATAACTCATAAATCATTACATTTGTTCACACTCGCCACTAGATGTAACTTGAGATATATTTTATGCTAAAATTAAGGAGATTCAAAATAAACGTAAGTGCGGGTTGGGTCAGTATCCAAAAGATAACACCACATACCACATGTCATTTTAAAAGTAATAACTATTCAAATATACGCTACTAAAGACAAATAAAATTAATTTTTAAAATGATTTTTCATCATCCCCCCTAAACTTGATTTTTAAATAGTCTAAAATATTATGTGTATATCAAGTATGAAGACAAATAAATTTAACAGAATTGTCTATCACAGGGTTCCAAACATAAAAATAGTTCAGGTACAAGAAGTAAGAACATGTGTGTGTAGTAAATCTCAAATTAATATGTATAACATTAAAATTACAAAGTAAAAGACTACTTTAACACACATGCAATATTATATAAACTATAGCAAAATAAAATAAAGAAAATTTAATATTCTTTTCTTCTCCCCTAACATGATTTTTAACATGTATAGCATTTAGTGAAAAAAATATAAGAATGAAGAAAAACAAATTAGAAATTCTATCTACAAAAATTGTCCATCATAAACATATATAAGTATTCATCAGGACGTAATAATATGCAGCCGAAAGTAAATCTAAACTAAGACATGTTAAAATGAAATTGAATAAAAGAAAAGTCTAACAAGCATAATAGGTATCAGCATAAGAGAGAAATGTTCTTCAAGTCATTTATATTGACGTAACACAAAACACAAGAACACATTATAAAAAAAAGCTTAATTCATCCTTTAACTCAGTGCATCTCACTACCACACTTCCACTTTCTAACGGAATCACTACACAGATATATTAAGTGCCTTTAATGAATTTTGTTAGGTTATCCACATGGACAAGATTTCCCTCTGTTAAGTTGGGTCGCGAACACCAACCTCAGACATCACTATATCCCCACAAGTATGCAGCTCTAACTATTATAAAGATAGTGCTAGATCATCCACATATTATTCATCAAATTGTTTCATGACTTCTACCAAATGAAAACAAGGTCACAGAAATGAAGTAACAGAATTTAGATGGAACAATCACTATCCAAACTCAGAATGCCTCCTGTAAACTCAAGTCTAGGTAAGACCCGAGTCATAGTGGACTTGTTAAACCAACAACTATAAGAGAACATATACAAGTTTAGCCACAATAAGAAGTTAAGGAATCACCACCCTCATGTCACACAAAGATTGAATCAAATCACTAACAATCCAAACATCCACTAAAAAAATCATATTGATCAATTCACACTAAAGTAAAAACAATACAACAAAAACAATCACAACTCACAAGCATACAAAATCAAACCACACTGATAACCATTGGTTACCTCCCACGAGGCGCTTAGTTTAACATCACTAGCCCGACAAAGGATTTCCTTTCAGATCAAATTTCCATCTAAGTTAACACCAATCAAAACCAAATCTTTTCTAGATCATAAGATTCTTATTAAATTCTCAAATTTTAGTTATTCTTTCAACTTCTTAAATTAATTTCAATTATGGTTCCTTAAGTTTCTTTCTAGATCCAATTGTCTTGTACTAGTATTTTCCAATTCCATATTAATATCATCCTTAAAATTTATAAAAAATGAATCTTTATATGATAATTCTAGGTCTCTTTAATTTTTAGTTAGATTCTCCCTAGATGATTTAGATTATATATCTAGCTCCACTGAAATATTATTCTGTCTCAAGTTATCTTCTAATTCTTTCCATTGGTATTGAGTAAATGGTGGAGGTGGCTTTCCATATTTATTTTAGTTGAGGAATTAGGTGGACGTTGTCTTTCTATATTTATCTTAGTTGAGGAAATAATTTTTTTTTAATTCCTTATGAATTTCTTCCATTGGCCTTTCAATCTCGTTATCCTAATTTCTTAACTTAAAGTTCATTTGAAACATTTCCTCAATTCTCTTCTAATTCTTTGTTTGATATCTTTATCTTGCTCATCATTTTTTTACTTAGATTTTATCTCAGGTCACTAGGTAAAATATCTAGAGATCTAATATTAATTGAGTAAAAAATCAACCTCAGTTAGTTTTTTATATTCCGTATGGTAGCTCATTGACTTTTCAATTGATTTTCTTTTGATAAATAACCTCTTCTATAATCATCTCTCTCTCCCCATTTGGTAGGTTAGTGTTAAATTTAAATGGAAAAGAAGGTTCAAAGTTATTGTTATCAAGATTATTCCAATTACCTAAAGGTTCTTCTTAATTGTGATCCCATGATTAGTTTCTTCCTTCATAATTGTTCTTCCAGTTAAAGTTGGAAGGATTCACCCAGCCTAAGTTGTCGTAATTGAAATAAGGGTTAATTGAGTGATTTTTTAGCTCATCGATATTTTTAAAAGAGTTAGTGTCATCCATTTGTACACATGAGTTTTCCCGAATGACTAGGGGTTCATGAGGTTGACACATTGCATAATGATCTAATTTTCTTGAGATTTCTACAATCTATAAAGTTAACATATTTAGTATATCTTCTTAATAATAATTCATCATTTCCATGATAGCTTCTAAAGGTCTTTTCAGTTTCCTAATAATCATAACAATTCTCTCTATTTCTGAGTCATATAATTCAAGGTCTGAAGCTCTTGAATTACACATACAAATCTAGAGAATTAATTAATAGGATAAAAATCAAAACACATTAAAAGTATATTTAGTCTTTTAAGTTTTCTTATATTATTATTACTATATATATATA
>JXCR01127920.1:46294-67714 GCA_002079205.1 Phalaenopsis hybrid cultivar
TATATATATATATATATATATATATATATATATATATATATATATATATATATATATATATATATATATATATATATATATATATATATATATATATATATATATATATATATATATATTGATTAAAACAGTAGCTCATGGCTTCTTACGTGTTAATAATTAAAAAAGGTATAGGATTGGGGTGGGATAGTGGATCCCCATCTAAATATAAAACAAAGACATCAAAACCTAGAGGTTCCACTATCCGCAGAAGAACTTCATGCAAAAAGCAAAGAATACATGTGTAAACCCAAAATGTATACTAACAAAAAAAGTATGCCCAAAAATTACATGTATACCAAACCCCAAAACTAAAAAGAAAGTGAGCATATTTAAAGTAGAAAAAGCTAAGTCCAAATTGTATCCAACGGTTCATGCCATCCCCTGCAATCTATTTAGAAACTGCATTGATTATAAGCAAAAAGCATTGACAATGAAACCAAGCTCTGTTAACAACATCCAAGCATACAAAACCCAACATCCATGAAAATGTAAATAAGAAATTCGGTCATTGAGCATATGTACACTAACTCTCCAAAAATCTGCAAGGTAACTCCCAGCTAAAATTAATAGAAAAGCACAGTATAGGAAGTGACAAGTGTTATGCATCATAATCATGTGACCACATATAGAAACCTTCCAACCACCCAATAATTCATAAGCCAATAAATCCTCAAATATAAGAGACCATCCAACTAAATACGAAATAGTGACCAACGTATTGATCCAAAATTGTGGGTCATTCACCAACCAAAGCAGAAAATATAAAGGACCACTATAACCGATAAGAGAGACAACTACCCCAGGATAGCAGCTAATAGGATCATTTAAATTCTGACCCCTAGTGCTATCCTAGGTCAATAAAAACCAAATCAAAGGAGAATTCATCAATATACCATGCCAAAGCTGCTACCAACAGGCATCCCTAGAGGCCAAGAAGAAACAGATAAAATAAATCTAATGAAGCTAGAATTTCGTTCATCAAACCAAATAACCAAATCCAAGTTTAAATCCGAACTGTCCAGCATACAATGCCCAAGCCAATAAATATTGTCATTGTAATGCCATATTCCAAACTAGGAGTACTCCCAACATAATTTAAATTTATAGGAACCTTTTAAATGAAAGAAAAATTCATGAAAACCTCCCCAACACTAACCTCCTTCCATCCTTCCAGCAAGAACCAATCATCCCAACAGTGCAATGAAGAAAAAGCCCTAAAAAAATTCAAGTAAAAGATTATCAAAGCCCCCAACATAGTATCAGAGAAACAAAGCCTAGTGCTTCCTTTCTCAGCAAGAACAAAGATTCCCCAAATGTTATTCGTGAAGCAAAAAATAGTGTTAAGGAGCCAAACAATAAGCCAATCACAAATGTCTAAAGCTGTGAGCCTCCAACCATCAAAAAAATTCAAAAAAATTACAACAGAGGCCACATAACAGTAAGATGTATTATGTGATGCAAGAAGCAACCACAACAACATACGAGAGATAGTTGCCACAAAACCATCCAATAGAGCAAACATTTGTTTCAAACAAATAGTCATTAAGCCAATAACCAGTTTCAAACTCCTGCCGGTGGAACTATGAAACATTTCCCTGGCTATATCACAATCCTTCCCGTGAGCCAAAAAAAACCAACCATCAATGTAAATACCTTTGGTGCTGCAAACACCAATTAAGCCAAACTCAAAACAGTCTACATGATGTACATGCTTTATGGTATTAATCATAAATAGATGGCCAAGAGTGTAACTAAAATCCCTAAGACAACATATAAATCCAGGAAAACCCTTCATTATAGGCCCAAAATTGAGAGACCAACACCCAAAATAAAGATAATAAATGCAAGCAGACTTCCCAAACTGAAAACAACAATTTAGACCCATATAAATCAAAAACCAAGCACCCTTCTCCCATGTCTTAGTAAGTAGAAACAAATATCTTTCCTGCATAAAACCCCAAAATAGTAGGCCAAAGATAGACTTGAGAACCATCTTTAAGAGATACAGAAAAGTGCTTTCCAAAAGGACCAATGCCAGCTCCATATACAAAAAGACACCCAAATGAGGAGGCAGCACCTCAAAAATGAACAAATGTGGACTTGATACACCTAAAATATATAATATTTTTAGAAATTTTTTTCTTTTGAGATATTGCACTTTAATGGAAGGTATTTTTGTTTTTTTTTTTGCAGATACAAGTAAAAATGGAAAAAATGCTTAAGGGAGTGAAAAAGGATTAAATTTGGAGCAAAAAGGTGAAAAATTGTGCAAAAGAGTTTTGGCGCCTAAGTGTCAGATCCGACGCTTAACCTCCGGTTAAACAGAGAAGGTCATGCCTATGTGTCAAGACCTCACGCTTACACACCAGTGGCAGTTACTAGATGAGTAAAATCGGTTTTCATGAATTTTGAAGAGGTTTTTGAGGCACCCATTGGCTTAATAGGTGGTTGTAACCACCATGGACGAAAGTAATCATTACAGGATTCGTCTCTTGGGAAAATACATCGAATCAAGACACATTTTGAAGAGATCCCAATGCATCTCTTAGAATATTATAAAAGAAAGAAGAGAGGACTTAGAAAAGAGTCCTGAAAATATTGGCAAGTTTTGAAAGTTCTTTTCTGAGGGAGTTTTGAGAGATTTCAGGAACAACTTTTTAATTACTTTATCCTTTATGTTATTTTGTTTTAATTGATTGTAAAAGAGAAGAGATTTAAAGGAACTTCAAGAGTTTGGTGGAGGACTTAAGATAAGTTTTTATCTTTTATTTTACACTACTTTTGGTTTTAATTGAGACTTATTATTTGTTTGACAATGATTTCTTCTTTTTGAACTAAAGTGTGGTTTTGTTTTCTCCATAGATTTTGAGTAGTTTTCTTTATCTTTCTTCTTAAAATGATAAGTAATTAAGTTTGATGGAAGTTGTGGAGAGTATTGATCTTTAATGTTGGAAAAAGTTGTGAAAATTTAAATATGGATGGAAGTTGTGGAGAGTATTGATCTTTAATGTTGGAAGAAGTTTTGATGATTTAAATCCATGAACCGAAAGTTGTGGAAAGTATTGATCTTCAATGATGGAAGAAGTTGTGATGATTTAAATCTATGAATTCTGAGTAGTTTTCTTTATCTTTCTTCTTAAAATGATAAGTAATTAAGAGACTTGTAAAGAATATTGATCTTTAATGTTGGACAAAGTTGTGATGATTTAAATCCATGCACTCCATTTTCTCCATAGATTATGAGTAGTTTTCTTTATCTTTCTTCTTAAAATGATAAGTAATTAAGTTTTGGATGGAATAACGGAGAGTATTGATCTTTAATGTTGGAAGAAGTTGTGATGATTTAAATCCATGCACTTCATTGAGTAGTTTTCCTTATCTTTCTCCTTAAAATGATAAGTAATTAAAGTGTTGGATGGAAGTTTTTTTCTTTATCTTTCTTCTTAAAATGATAAGTAATTAAGTTTTGGATGGAAGTTATGGAGAGTATTGTCTTTAATGTTAGAAGAAGTTGTGATGATTTAAATTCATGCATATCATTTACTTCTTGATTTAGTTAATCCAGATGTTAAAATTTGTTGTGAGAACATGTAAGAACCGGGCTAGTATTGTCTCAGTCAACAATTGAAAAAAATCACATAAGGTTGTATGAATGAGAATGTAGTTCATATGATTGAGTGCAAATAAATAGAGAAATATTCATTGATGGATGTAGAGTTAGAGGACTTTAAAGTGATAGGTTAAACTTGGTTTATTATTTTAGGTTTTGATACGAGAATTTTAGCCCCCAGGTGGTGGGAATTGAGTTAACTCTAGAGTGAGAGCTAGTATCTTCGTTGCCTAGTCGGTCTTCAGAACTATTCATACTTTAAATTAGTCAATGTTCTTTATATCATCTCTAGTAAGGGTAAAGAATATTATTGCTCTTATTGACACAACACAATTTGTATACTTCCACAATAGGATTCCTATAATTATTACTGATTCATGATAAGAAGAAAGATATTTTCATATTAAATATTTTTCTTCTACAAAAACTTTAGTCATCTTTTTAGTTGTTACTGTTTCATTAAAATGTCAAAAATATTTAAATTTTAAATTCCTACAAAAAATCATTTTTGTTTAAGTAATTATCTTTTTAAAAATAGAAAATCTTTCTAAAAAGTGCATATAGCATAATCTTCCCTGTGGGTTTGTATTTAGGCCTTAATCAAAATGTCTTATATTACTTGATAACGATACGTATACTTTCGTAGTATCCCAATATAAATATATATAAATTAAAAAGTTAAATTCTTATTTTTCTTCAGGATCAAGTTTTTTGTTTTGTTGCAAAATAAGAAAATATAAGTGAAAAATACCATCAGAACTATTATTATATTGTGCATAAGCATTAGGTTCGGGGATCAAGTTTTTGGCACCGATGTCGGGGAAGAAAACTAAGTAAATTTTAATTTTTAGAAAGTCTTATTTAAACTTTAAATATTGTATCTTATTTTGTATATTTTATTTTATTTTATTTTTATTTATGTTAGTGTATGCGTTGTTCAGGTTCTGAAGGACTAGTGCCCTACGATTCTGAATTAGAAGGAACTATTAGAAAAATCAGAAAAATGAAAAAAATTAAAAATCTTGAAAAATTCAAAAAAATTACAGAAATGGCAAACCAAAAGAATCAAAATGCTCAAATTCATCAAGAGTTTAGACCTTTAAGAGATTATGCTAACCTTACTGTAGATGAACTTCATTGTAGTATTCAAAATCCTACGGTAGTGGTTAATTCATCTGAGTTTAAACCTGTTATTATCCAAATGGTATCAAATAATCAGTTTGGAAGATCACCAGCTAAAGATCCAAATTTACATCTTACCAATTTTCTAGAATTTTGTGCTACATTTAAATACGATGGTGTTTCAGATGATGCCATAAGACTTAGGTTATTTCCTTTCTCACTGAGGGATAAAGCTAAGATGTGGTTGAATTCGTTAGCACATGGATCTATCAGAACTTGGGGTGATTTAGTACAAAAACTCCTTGCTAAATATTTTCCACCATCAAAAACAACGAAGCTTAGAAATGATATTATATCTTATAATTAGTTTGAAGGGAAATCTATTTAGGAAGCATGAGACGATTTAAAGAACTCTTAAGAAAGTGTCCACACCATGCTATACCAGATTGGTTAATAATTCAATTTAAAGAACTCTTAAGAAAGTGTCCACACCATGCTATACCAGATTGGTTAATAATTCAAAACTTTTATAATGAATTAATTTATTCTCTTAGATCTATTATCGATGCAGCTGCTGGTGGTTCATTAATATCAAAACCATTTCATGACGCTTATGCTTTAATTGAAGAGATGAATACCAATAATTTTCAATGGCCTTCTGACAGGGTGAATCAAAAGAAAGTAGCCAAAATTCATGAAACTGATGCATTTACTATGTTAGCAATCAAGTTGCTACAATTTCAAGGAAGCTAGACCAATTTAGAATGAATTTTTCTCAACCAATTTCTATGATTGAAGAGAATTCATTAAGCCAAATGGTAGATTCTCAAACATCATTAGAAACTTTGAATGCCATAAATAATAAGCAAAATCAATTTCAACAATTGAAGAGAATTCATTAGGCCAAATGGTAGATTCTCAAACATCATTAGAAACTTTGAATGTCATAAATAATAAATAGAATAACCCATATTCAAATTATTATAACCCAGGTTGGAAGAACCATCCTAACTTCAATTGGTCATATTCCAATTATTATTAGGTTGGAAGAACCATCCCAACTTTAATTGGAATAACAATTCGGGTAGTAATAATCAGCAATGGGGTTGGAAGAACCATCCCAACTTTAACTGGAATAAGAACTTGGCTGATAATAATCAGCAATGGGAGAACAACCAAGTAAACCCATTGAGAAACTAGAACAACCAAGGGAATAATAATTATAGATCTACTTATCCTGTAGGTTTCAACAGTAATACACAATTTAAGGATAAGAAGTTTTCTATAGACGAAGTGGTGTTACAAATGAGTAATCAGTTACAAAGTCAAGGAGCTATAATTAGAAATATTGAAAATCAGCTTGGGCAAATTGCAAGTTCATTAAGTAATATATCCCAAGGAACATTTCCTAGTAATACTAAATCAAATCCAAAAGGTTAGAATAAAGAACCAGTTAAAGTCGTATAACTTAGAAGCAGAAGAGAGTTGGAAGTTAGGGTTCAAAAAGAGATTGAAGTAGAGAGAGAAGAAATTGAATAATCAAAAGAGGATGCTCCGAAAGATTCTGAAAGACCTATTTCTCTGCCGAAAATTGATTTAGAAAAACCACCACCTCCATTTCCTTAAAGACTTCGACAACAGAAGTTGGATAACCAATTTTCAAAATTTCTAGAAATATTTAAGAAGCTTACAATCAATATTCCATTTTCTGAAGCCATAGAAAGCTATGTAAAGTTTATGAAGGATATTCTCAACATAAAAAGGAAGTTCGAAGATAATGAGATTGTCGCGCTTAGTGAGGTGTGCAGTGCTATAATTTAGAAGAAACTCCCTAAAAAGCTTAAAGAACCTGTTAGATTTACAACTCCATGTGCAATAGGAGATAGATTTTATGTGAAATCTTTATGTGATTTAGGTGCAAGCATTAACCTTATGCCATTATCAATATTTAAGAGATTGGGATTAGGAGTAATAACTCCAAATATTGTAACTCTGCAATTAGCAGATCGTTCAATAACCTATCCTAGAGGAGTTATAGAAGATGTCCTAGTGAAAGTGGATCAATTTATCTTTCCTTTGATTTCATTCTACTAGATATGGAGGAAGATAAAGAGATAACTATCATTTTGGGGAGACCTTTCCTAGCCATAGAAAGAGCAATGATAGATACGCAAAAAGGAGAATTAACAATGTGTGTCAGTGATCAAACTGTTACTTTTAACATTTCAAAATCAATGAAATACCCTGTAAAAGATAAAGATGTTGAATGCAATAGAATGGATGTTATAAGATATCTGAGTGAATGCCTTTTCTAGACTACTTATGAAGAAAAATCTGAAGAAAAAGATTTGGAACACAAGTAAGAAGAGGAATTAGATCAATGTATAAACTTTTTTCAGGAAGATTCAAGTTATGTTCAAGAAAGTTTTGAAATTTTGGACATGATAGACAAAGATAAAATTCATCTATTGAAAAACCTCCAGAACTTGAGTTGAAATTGCTTCTTGAACATTTAAAATATGCCTCTTTAGGAGATTCATTTACTTTACCAATTATAATTTCCTCAAAGTTAACAAGGGAAGAAGAAGAAAATTTGATGAAAATTCTGAAAAATTTTAAGAATGGATAATTGCTGATATTAAAGGAATCAGTCCTTCAATTTGTATGCATATAATTAATCTGGAAGAAAACTCCAAAATCAGAGCTGATCCACAAAGGAGATTAAATCTTGTTATGAAAGAGGTTGTTAAGAAAGAAATTTTAAAGTGGTTATATGTTGGAATTATCTACTTTATCTCAGATAGTGCATGGGTTAGTCCAATTCATTGTGTTTCTAAGAAAGGAGGTGTAACTGTAACTGTGAATGATCATAATGAGTTAATACCGACTAGACAAGTTATAGGGTGGCAAATATGCATTGATTATGGAAAATTAAATCTTGTGACTAAGAAAGATCATTTTCCGCTACGCTTTCTAGATCAAATGCTGGATAGACTAGCTAGCATAAATACTTTTATTTTCTAGATGGATATACCAGTTATCACCAAATGCAAATATCTCCTGAGGTAAGTGAAAACAACATTTACCAGTCCTTATGGTACTTTTGCTTTTAGAAGAATGCCCTTTAGTTTATGTAATGCCCCTACTATATTTCAAAGATGTATGATGGTAATTTTTTGTGATTTCACTGAAAAAGGGATTGAAGTCTTTATGGATGACATTTCAGTGTTTGGAACTTCCTTTGACTCATGTTTAGAACATTTATCTAAAGTTCTTAAGCGTTGTGAATAAACAAATTTAGTACTTAACTAAAAAAAATGCCAATTTATGGTAGCAAGAGGAATTGTATTAGGTCATCAAATATCAGAAAATAGAAGGGAAGTAGATCCTGCTAAAATTTTAGTGATTGCTAATTTACCTTATCCAACAAATGTAAGGAAAATTAGGAGTTTTTTAGGACATGTTGGATTCTACATGCAATATACTAAGGACTTTTCTAAGATTGCTAAGCCTTTATGCCATTTACTGGAGAAAGATGTAATTTTCAATTTTGATGAGGAATGCCTAAAAGCTTTTAAATTATTAAAAGAAAAGTTAATAACTGCACAATTTATAGTTTCACCAAATTGGGAAAAAAATTTTGAACTTATGTGTGATGCAAGTGATTACGCTATTGGAGCTATTTTAGGACAAAGATATGATAAAATTTTCAATGTAATTTACTATGCTAGTAAAACTCTTAATGAAACTCAAATTAATTATACAACAACTGAAAAAGAGTTATTAGCAATAATATATGCCTTTGATATGATTGGAACTCATTGTATAGTGCATACAGATCATTCTGTTATTAAGTACTTAATGAAAAAGAAGGGTACTGAACCGAGACTTATAAGATAGATTCTTCTTTTACAAGAATTTGATTTCGAAATAGTAGATCAGAAGGAAACTGAAATCAAATTGCTGATCATTTTTCTAGGCTTGAATTAGAAAAACCACTCTGTTTTAAAAAAGAAATTAATGAACATTTTCTAGATGAAAAATTGGTCACTGTAAATGAGTGGTGTGTTCTGTGGTATGTCGACATTGTGAACTATATTGTTAGTGATCTTAAATCATATGGAATGACATACCAACAAATGAGGAAATTTATTTCTAAAGCAAGGAATTAATTTTAGGATGACCCATATTTATATAAATAAGGATCTGATCATTCAAAGATGTGTACCATTAGAAGAAACTTATGAAATTATCCAGAAATGTCATAACTCTAATTTTGAGGGACATTTTGGTTGACAAAACAACTTAAAAAATTCGAAAATCTAGATTTTATTAGCCTATAATTTTTAAAGATGTTAATACTTATATCAAAACATGTAATAGATGTCAAAGAGCATGCAATATTTCTAAAAGAAATGAGATGTCGCTCAATTATATGCTAGAAATTGAAATATTTGATGTTTGGGGATTAAATTTCATGGGATCATTTATATTATCTTTCGAAAATTTATATATTTTGTTAGCAGTGGACTATGTATCCAAACGGATAGAAGTTGTTGCTTTACCTCGATGTGATGCTCAAAGTGTTGCAAAATTTTTGAAAACAAACTTATTTTGTAGATTTGGGATGCCGAGAGTTATCATTACTGATGGGAGAAGTCATTTCAGAAATTCCATAATGGAGAATTTATTAAAGAAATATCATATAAATCATAGAATTGCTACTGCTTATCATCCTCAAATTATGGATAAGTTATTAAGGAAATATCATATAAATTATAGGATTGCTGCTTCTTATCATCCTCAGACAAGTAGTTTAGCTGAATTATCCAATCGGGAAATTAAAAGGATTATTGAAAAATCTGTGAATCCAACAAAAAAGGATTGGTCAGTCAAACTTGACTATGCTTTGTGGGCTTATAGGATTGCATATATAACTCCTATAGGAATGTCCACATATAAGCTAATATTTGGGAAAGCTTGTCACTTACCAGTTGAACTTGAGCATAAAGCATATTTGAGTGATTGAAGAGTTCAATTATAATTTGAAAGATGTTGGTAATAAAAGATTGTTACAATTAAACTATTAAAGAGTTCAATCATAATTTAAAAGATGTTGGTGAGAAAATATTGTTACAATTAAATGAGTTTAAGGAGATAAGGAATGAATCTTATGAGAGTGCTAAGATTTATAAAGAAACGATGAAAATGTGGCATGATCGAAAGATTCTTACTAAAAATTTTCAGCGAGGGCAATAAGTTTTGCTTTATAATGCAAGGTTAAGATTATTTCCAGGCAAACTTAAGTGCAGGTGGATGGGCCCATTTGTTGTGATAAAATTTTATCCTTTTGAAGTTGTGGATATTAAAGATCCTAATTCTGAGAAAATTTTTAAAGTGAATGTACATAGACTGAAACATTATTATATAGGGGATCAACATAAATATAATGATGGAATGATGTTGGGTCAACCAGAATGAGCACTGGTTACATCGGGCTGACGACGTAAAACCAAGCACTTTGTGGGAGGCAACCCATAGTTATCACTGTGTTTTTGCTTTTATTGTTGTTTTGAGTTTGATTAAAAAATTTGAGGTAGTATTTTTGAGTTTATTATGTGCTAGTAATGATTTTTATACTTTATTTAGTGACCGAGACATGTTAGAATGAGAATTTGGATGTTAACTTGATTGGTGCAAAAATGTGCACTGGCACTTAAGCGCCAGATCCAGCGCTTAAGCACATCAGTTTAATCACATGTGCAAATTTCAATTTGTAGAAGGTGTAACTGCAATTTAGTTGGAATAAACATGTCTTGGCAGTTTCTAGTCATGCCTAGAAGTTATGAGGGGGAATTAGGCCTATAAATAGAAGGGGTTTGTGAAGGAATTTAACCCCAGATTATTTTTAGCCATAATAGTCTAAGAAAGGGAGAGATTTAGAGAAAATTTCTTCATGAGAGATGGATTTGAAGAAGAAGGAAGAAGCCATTAGGAAGAAGTTCATTAGTCAAAGTGCACAGGAGATGTATAGCGGTTTCCTAGCCGTTAGTATTGAGGGGATATCGGAGAAGATCAACCAGATGGAGAGTACTATATCTATCTTAGAGACTAAGGTGCTTGAATTGCATTCTCATCTAGAACATATTGGGTGGCAACTTAAGATGCAATTCAGCCATACCAGTTATACAGAGGAAGCGGATAAGGCCATGTTCCTTAAACAAAAGTGGATCGAAGATGATAGTATTAGAGCTCGTCACCACCGTCCGTTTTATCAACTCTATATTCCTGGAAAACCTAATAAGAGACAAGAATTCATTCCTTCTAATGAAGAGTGGCATTAAGTAAAATGTTAGGAATTTTGTGTTTGGAGTCATGTTTTTAAGTGTGTTAGTGTTTATGTTTTGTGTTTAGTTTTTGTGTCACTTATGTGTGAAATTGTAAAATGTGTGTTAACTGTTTTGTACTTAGGAAAATTTTCTCATCCAAGACTACTTTGAGAGAGAACTAAGTGTTAAATGTGTTTGTACTTGTTTGTGAATTAATATAAGTTTGTTTTTAATGAAGTTTGTGTTATTTCTAGCCTCAAATTGAATTAATTATTATGTAGAATTTTGAGAGAGAAGGGAGTTATAGGAAGTAAAAAATAGTCATTTAAGTGCTATGAGACCATTTAGGGGTTGTTTAGTTAGGCTAATAGTGCATTTTACTTATATTTAAAAATTTTGATAATTTTGCACTGGCGCCTAAGCGCCACATCACGCGCTTAAGCGCAAACCAACCCGAGAGGCAGACTCCTAAGCACCACTTATACATGCTTAAGCACCAGTTCACAAATTGTTAAAAGTGAATTTTAAGTCCAAAAATATTATTTTTAATGCCTCCAATCATCTTCCCCAACTCAAGTTTGCGATTTTGAGGGCTAGGGTAAGTGAAATTTGGAGATTTCTTGGTGGAATCTAGGAGTTCCTTGAGGTAAGAGCTTTACTTCTATGCAAAAATTTTGGATTTTCACCATATATTTTTAGCACATTTGGAAGATTTCAAAAATTTACTATTCATGGTGAAAAATGAACAAAAATCTATGAAAATTGCTTGGAAAGTTTAGTTAGTGCATTTGGAAGTTTAGTTTAGTGATTTAAACTAGATTTTTAAAGTTATTTTTGTAATTTATCAAATTCGTAGAATGACACCAAGAATGAAAAGCAGCAGAGGAAAGTGCCCATTATTCACGCAAATTTGTCAGTTCAAAAGCTCAGGATCGATATAGTGATGCTCTACAGTCACGAAAATTGATTCAGGAGCGATGCTTTAAGAGTCCAGGTGAAGAAGTGGAAGACATGATAGTCTGTCGATAGTGGGAACAGTTATGTTGTTTCTCTGCTCTCGCAGTAATTTCTATTGTAAGAGAGTTTTATGCAAATCTCCCAGAGGCTGAGGACGATCGAGTTATGGTTAGAGGGAAGTTGGTACCATTTACTCCAGAGGCAATCAACTTAATTTACCATTTACCACCAGAGACTTTGTGTTTTTATGCGAATTATAGTCCTACGGAAGCAGAGTTAGACAAGATTATTTCATACTTTACTATTGGGAGAGGACTTTGGAAGATTACCCATGAAAAAAGAGTAAATTTCCAAACTTCAAAGTTATGTGCACCTTCAAAGGCCTGACACTATTTCATTTCTGCTCGTCTACTTCCGACCAATCATCTCAGTGAAGTGACCAGAAGAGAGCGACATTGAATTCATGTATTAAGGAGGGAAAGCCCATCAACATAGGGAATTTGATCAATCACACTATCATCAGTTCAGCTGCTACTGTTACTACTGCAGGTATGGGATTTGCTTACTTGATATTTTTTTTTATGCGAGCAAGCTGGAGTAAAGTATGATAGTTGGGAGGAAGTTATGTTACCTCTAAAGCCCATCACTAAGGTGAATGTGAAGACTTACTCTGAGCATTTGATTTTTGGCTGGAGAGGAGGATTTTCCAGGACCTATGGATTAGAGACTTTATTTGCATCTACCTCTGTTGCATCTACATCTAGACCATCTGCTTCACGTGCTTCTACATCTATAGGTTATACCAAGACTCATGATAAGTTTCTGTAGAAGATGATAGACAATATCAATTTTACCAGTGTAAGGTACAAAATTTAGAACGTTTTACAGATCATACTAATAGTTATAATAGAAGGAAGAGTGATTATGAAGAGAAATTCCACTCATCTTTGGAGAGTCTAATTAAAGGTGAACCAGGAGTGTCATTTCCTCCATATCCTCCATATCCTCATTATGAGCCTGCAAAAAAATGGTATAGCGGTGATTTTGAGGATGAAAAGTAGAGCTGAGAGAATCATTTTATGATTGTAATATGATGTGAACTATGTGATCTGAGCTTGCTACATTTGCATTTGTGTATTCTTTTGGACTATGTTGTGTTTTGGACGTTTAAGTTTTATTATTATGACGTATATGGTAGTTAATATTTTATTTTTAAGTTTTAGGGTAGTAATTGTTGTTTTGTGTTTAGTATTGTGATTTAGTTAGTTTAAAACTTAACTTAATTTCATATCTATTCTAAAGTAGAAAATCTTGCTAGCTTAGATCTTAAACTTGAAATTCATAAACTGCTTCTTTGTATTTTTCTTTTATCATGTTAGTGTGTTATTTGCTTTTATACCCACTATTTAGAAGTCTATTGAATCTCTACATGTTAAACTAAAATGAAAATATAGAAAATTTGATCAAAAATTAATTTTATTCCTGTCTTTAGTTATACTTGCATCATTAGGGTTTAAAATTCCTATTAGCATGTTATTTTTAAATTTTCATTCGTGATTATATATATAATGCTAAACTGTTTAATCTGTTAAAAATTTAAGTTTGAGGGGAATGAAAAACATTTTTTAAACTCGAATTTTATTTGTTCTCAAATGTACTACAAGTGAATTTGATTTTAAAAGAAAAATTGATTATCCTAAATTTGGGAAGTAAAACTTGATTTTAGAAATGAGTATTAAAATTTAGTTAATATTTTAAGTAATGAAGAAAAACTTTAAGTTAAAAATTTTTAGTATAAAAAATGATTAATATATGTAACAATCTTTAGAAAGAAAAATTGTATTTTTCAAAATTTTAGATAATTTAAACTTTTATTTTTTAATACTTAAATTTCTTTTATTAGAATGATTTTCAAAACTATTATTATATTTTTAAGTAAAAGTTTTATATCAAGACTTTACTTTAGGAAAAGAGAAGTGGAATTCAAAATCAATAAAGGCCTATCAAAATATAGTAATCATTGCCTGAAAAAGAAAAAGAAAAAGAAAAAGAAAAAGAAAAAGAAAAGAAATGTAAGGGAGGAGAAGCTTGAGGATTAGTGCCTAATCAAAAATTGGTTCTACATTTGATCATTTTAAAGTATAAGACTTTCTAAAATCTTAAACTTATAAATATAATATAGTAAGTAAAATTATTTTTAATAAAAATTTTTAAGTAGAGAAAATAAAAGAAATTACAAAATTTTTGAATTAGATAATAACTCAAATTTTCATAGTTCTTAACATTAATAAGTTTAAAATCTAAATTTAGAGAACCTTACAATATTTCTTAATTGATAGGAACTCATATTTTCATATTTCTTAACATTAAAAATATTCAAACTTTAAGTTGGTCTCATTTACTAATTTTTTTTCTAAGTTGGACTACTATATTTCTAAATCTAAATTTTAGTAACTCCTAAAAAAATTCATATACATATCATATATATTTAGTTTTTAAAGATTGAAGTGTCACTTGAGGACAAATAACATTTTAAGTTTGGGGGAGTAATGTTTTTAGACACAATTTTATACCTACTTTTGAGATATTACACTTTAATGGAAGGTATTTTTGTTTTTTTTCTTGCAGATACAAGTAAAAATGGAAAAAATGCTTAAGAGAGTAAAAAAGGATCAAATTTGGAGCAAAAAGGTTAAAAATTGTGCAAAAGAGTTTTGGCGCAAAAGCGCCGGTTAAACAGAGAAGGCCACGTCTAAGCGTCGAGACCTCACGCTTACGTGCCAGTGGCAGTTACTAGATGAGTAAAATTGATTTTCATGAATTTTGAAGAGGTTTTTGAGGCACCCATTAGCTTAATAGGTGGCTGTAACCACCTTGGACAACAATTATCATGAAAGGATGCATCTCTTGGGTAAATACATCAAATCAAGACACATTTTGAAGAGATCCCAAGGCACCTCTTGGAAAATTATAAAAGAAAGAAGAGAGGACTTATAAAAGAGTCCTGAAAATATTGGCAAGTTTTGAAAGTTCTTCTCTAGGGAGTTAGTTCAGAAGGATTTTCAGGAACAATTTATTTATTTACTTTATCCTTTCTGTTATTTTGTTTTGAGTAATTGTAAAAGAGAAGAAATTCAAAGGAACTTCAAGAGTTTGGTAGAGGACTTGAGATAAGTTTTTATCTTTTTGTTTTAGAATACTTTTAGTTTTAATCAAGACTTGTTATTGGTTTGAGAATGATTTCTTCTTTTAAACTAAAGTGTGGTTTTTTTCACTGTGGATTCTGAGTAGTTTTCTTTATCTTTCTTCTTAAAATGATAAGTAATTAAGTTTTGGATAGACTTGTAAAGAATATTGATCTTTAATGTTGGACAAAGTTGTGATGATTTAAATCCATGCACTCCATTTTCTCCATAGATTATGAGTAGTTTTCTTTATCTTTCTTCTTAAAATGATAAGTAATTAAGTTTTGGATGGAATAACGGAGAGTATTGATCTTTAATGTTGGAAGAAGTTGTGATGATTTAAATCCATGCACTTCATATGGAGAGGATTGATCTTTAATGTTCTTCTTGAAATGATAAGTAATTAAGTTTTGGATGGAAGTTGTGGAGAGTATTGATCTTTAATGTTGGAAAGAAGTTATGATGATTTAAATCCATGCACTTCATTTACTTCTTGATTTGACCAATCCAGATGTTAAAATTTATTGTGAGAACATGTAAGAATCGGGCTGGTATTGTCTCAGTCAATAATGATCTTTAATGTTGGAAGAAGTTGTAATGATTTAAATCCATGCACTTCATTTACTTCTTGATTTGGCCAATCTAAATGTTAAATTTTTTGTGCGAACATGTAAGAACCTGGCTAGTATTATCCCAGTCAACAATTGGAAAGAATCACATGAGGTTGTATGAATGAGAATGTAGTTCATATGATTGAGTGTAAATAAATAGGAAAATATTCACTGATGGGTGTAGAGTTAGAGGACTTTAAAGTGACAGGTTAAAGCCCCTAACTTGGTATATTTTTTTAGGTTCTCATAGGAGAATGTTAGCCCCAAGTTGGGGGGAATCGAGAGAGCTCTAAAGTGAGAGCTAGTATCTTCTCTACCTAACCGGTCTTCAAAACTATTTAAACATTAAATTATCCAATGTTCTTTATAGCATCTTTAGTAAGGGTAAAGAATATTATTGCTCCTATTTGGCACAATACAATTTGCATACTTCCACAACAGAATTCCTATAATTATCACTAATTCATGATAAGAAGAAAGATATTTTCACATTAAATATTTTTCTTCTACAAAAACTTTAGTTATCTTTTTAGTTGTTACTGTTTCTTTAAAATATCAAAAATACAAAAAATATTTAAATTTTAAATTCCTGCAAAAATCATTTTTTGTTTAAGTAATTATCTTTTTAAAAATAGAAAAACTTTCTAAAAAGTGCATATTGCATAATCTTCCCTGTGAGTTCGATATTCAGGTCTTAATCTAAAAGTCTTATATTACTTGATAATGATATGTATACTTGCATAGTATCCCAATATAAATATATATAAATTAAAAAGTTAAGTTCTTATTTTTCTTCAGGATCAAGTTTTTGATTTTGTTGCAAAATAAGGAAATATAAGTGAAAAATACCATCAGAACTATTATTATACTGTGCATAAGCATTGAGTACGGGATCAGGCCTCCTAATCATTTTTAATGAGTTTATGCAGGAAAGAGGGAGGTGTGTTTCCAGCAATAGCATTTTGCACCCTCCATTTGGCCAACCAATCTGCATATTGATTCACTTATCTATAAGTAAATTTAAATGAAATTTTAAGGAGATAACTTTCAATGATGAACCCGATTCTTTTCAGGAAGGCTATGATATGCCAAGGAGGTTTAATTTTAGTCAAAAGAATATTAAACAGGATTTCAAAATTAGTTTCCAGCACAATGCCATTTAAATTTAAAGAGGTAACCATATGAAGAATAGCAAGCACAGCAAAAGTCTCAGCCTCAATTGAGGAGTTAGCAATATAAGGTGAAGCAAAGAAAGTTATACATCTTCCATAAACGCTCTTATTATCCCACCCACTCCTATATAGGCATTGGAAAAACTCTCATCAACATTAATCTTAAACCAACCATGGGAGGGTGGTTCCCATTTAATCTAAATGGGTTTCTTACCCTTAGTCACAGTTGGAGTAACATTTTGTCTAGAGAAGGACTTCCATGCCTTTCAAAAATAAGCAACCGCAAAAATTAAAATGGTAGATGGGGTGTGACCATGCTTCATATTTATGACTGTTTCTTGTCATCCAAATAAACCATAAAATAATAACATGAAAACAAAAATACTTGTTAAAAGATGGCTCAAAACCCTTCCAATTCTCTGTAACTGATTTAAAATTCAATTAGTAGACCAATGTATCCCAAAAAAGCACCCAATATGATGTCATACTTCTTTAGCAAAAATACACTAAAAAATAGGTGATTCAGAGATTCAACACCTTTTTTAATATGATGTCATACTTCTTTAGCAAAAATACACTAAAAAATAGGTGCTTCAGAGATTCAACACCTTTTTTACAAATATAACTGTAAGAGGCAAGTTTTAGCCCTTCAACTTGAGAATATCCAAAAGGAAGCAACTTATGAAAGTATCACCAAAGGAAAAGGGATAAGCTTATGCCAAATAAAAACATGTCATTTGCATGGGGTAAAAGAGTGAAGATTTCAGTAAAGCCATTTTGTGACAAATGAGCTAGTATGGTTCTTCCATAAAGGAGGAGCTTTATCTTATGGTTTAATAAGAAATCTAGTAATGGCAGGAGCAATTTTACCAACTAAGGAATTCAACATTTCAATATTCCATTCACCAATAATCCAACAATCCGAGACCAGTAATTTAACATCATAATCATGAGGTGGCAAATTAGAAAATGTTGAGAGACCCCAGCCATCATTCCAAAAAGATATACAACCATCACCATTTTCCCAAAACATGATATGTGAAGCAACATCATGAGCAACAATGATGGCTTTCCATAATCTAGAATCTCCCACTCTTCAATTAACAGTGGAAGGATGTGAAGTTTTGTAATATTTATGATTCATAAATTTGGCCCATAGAGACTCTCCCTGCCAAAATTTGAAACAAATTTTATACATATTAATATCAATAGTATGCTGCAAAGTTTTAAATCCAAGCCGACCAGGACTAAGAGGTTTACAAGCATAGTGCCAAGTTGTCCAACTCTTAGTAGTCTTAGTGCCCTTCCAAAAGAATTTATTAAATAATTTTTAAAGAATCTTTTGAATGATCATTTTGGTTTTGAGAACTTGCATCATGTAAAGTGGGAGAGTGCATAAAACACTTTTCAATAAAGTAAGCCTAACCCTATTAGAAAGGAAAATTTTTTTCCAATCATTAATCTTGAGTTTAACCTTATCAATCACCTCATCCATCTGTGTTTGCTTAATTCTACTTCTGAGAATGTTGGCCTCAAGGTACTTTATAGGGAGCTTAGAGATTTTGCAATCAGTAAAATTAGGGGCCCAAGCAATGGTACTAGATGGAGCACCTTTGCCAATGTACATAGAGCATTTAGCCAAATTAAACATCATCCCGGAAGTGTTTTGAAATTCTTTTAACAAAGTCATAGTAGAATTGATGGCGCATTTACTAGCATTTAAAAATAGAATGGCATTGTCAGCATAAGCAAGGTGACTCACAACAATTTTGGACCTATAGGAGAATTGTAGATAAGGTCGCTCATGATGCAACTTATTGATAAGCCTGGATAGATAATCAAAAACAATTATGAAAATTGTGGGAGAACCAGGGTCTCCTGCTTGATGCCCCTTCCAGCTAGGGTTGTCAAAATGGCTCGTTGTTCACGAACAGCTCACCTTCGGTTCGTTAAGAAGCTAGTGTTTGGCTCGTTCGCTAAGTTAACGAGCCGAACACCATCCAATATTTGTTTGTTCATCTTCGGCTCGTTTTGGATCAAAATACTACCAATCAATTATATATATATATATATATATATATACTTTATGAGTNCCGTTTAATCAGATTCAAATTATGTTTTAAATTTTTCTACAATCCTTAACATCTTATAGCTACGTGATTAGAGTTGACAAAATGACTCTTTATTCATAAACGGCTCATGTTCGGCTCGCTAAGCAAATGAGTCAAACACGAACACACTTTTTTAGCTTGAAATATAAATGAGCCGAACACGAGGTAAGCTTGGGCTCGCTCGTGTTCTGCTCGTTTACACCCTACTTCCGGCAAAAAAGAAGCCACGGGCTTCACCATTGATCAACACACTATAGCTTTTATTAGATAGCCATCTCTATATGAGAGAGTAGAAATCCTCTTTAAAACCTTTAGCTTGCAAAATATTGAGAATAAAGTCCCAACTAATGGTATCAAAAGCTTTCTTGATGTCCAATTTGAGGACCATCCCCCCGTGCACGTTTTGCCCAACTCCTCGATTATTTCTTGCGCTAAGAGAATATTTTCAGTAATGTCCCTGCCCTTAATGAAAGCAGAATGTTGTTCAGCAATAATGTGATTGAGATAAGGCTGCAGTCTACTAATAATAATCTTACTCTTAACTTTAGATGTCATAGTGGTGAGAGATTGAGGATGAAAATTATCCCAAGTGATTTTATCATTACCTTTAAGAATAAGAACTATCAGAGCCGAGGTGAAATATTTACTGGGATTGTTTCCAAAGAAAAAATCTTTGGATAGCAAGGATAACTTCCTTCTTAATAACCTCCCAAACATGTATGTAGAAAGCAGAAGAAAAACCATCAGGACCCGAGGCTTTATTGGAGCAAATAGATTTGAAGGCATTCAAAATTTCCTGCTCATCTTGAGGATAAAACAAATTAAGATTATTATTATAGTCATACTCATTCACAAAATAAGTGGGATCAGCAGGCATAGTATGAGAAGAATTGTGAAAGAGTTCAGTGTAAAAGCTAACAACACTATCTCCAATCTCTTTCATATTAGTGATAATGCTCCCATCAGCCTTTTTAATTTTTAAAATTCTATTGATGTTTCTTCTATGCTTAAGGGTTGAATGGAAATATTTAGTGTTTCTATCCCCTGCAAGGAAGGAAGAATCATTAGCTTTCTATTTTAGCAAATTTTCCTCTAAAGCAATAGCATCCAAAAGATCTAAATGTGCTTGAGCAACATTGTCCATCAAATGTGGGGAAACTTTAAGTTGGGCTTCCAATGAATTAACAATATTCTGAGCATCCTTCACTTTTTTTATGAACATTACCAAAGACCTGGTAATTTCATTTATTTTGGTGAACAACCACTTTCTTATGCAATTGCCACAAGACAAACCAATCAGTCCCAGCACCATCATATTCCCAAGCTTTTGTCACCAAATCAAGAAAAGTAGCATATGAAGTCCAAACATTAAGAAATTTGAATCTAGAAATGGTCGGTTTGATAGGAAGCCAAAGTGAGCCATAATGGATTATGGTCAAATGTAACATGACTCAAATGTTGCACCATCACTATAGGAAAGTATCTTATGAAAGCCGAATTAGACAAGAAACGGTCCAATCTATGATAAAGAAATCCCCTGCTCCAAGTATAAGGAGAACCAATATAGCCCAAGTCATGAAGACCTGCATTAGACATAAAGTTAGAAAAATGATTAATAAGAGCAGGCTCTACTCTTCCCCCTCCTTTCCTTTCCATCGTCTTCATAATCATATTGAAATCCCCGCTAACAAACCAATTCTCATTGATGATAGTTCCCATAGACTCAATTTTCTCCCAAAGCAAATTTTTATCATGCACAATAGAACTAGAGTAAACAAAGGTGCCCCACCCCTGAAAACCATCAAAAGAAATTTGAGTTAGAATGTATTGATCCTCATCTTCAATAATTGAATGATTAACACTGGGCTTCCAGAAAACCCAAATTTTGTTTTTAACATTGCAGTAAGAACGATAGCCTTTGAAATTATTAAGAATCCTGTGCTTATTCACATGAACCAAAGGCTCCAAAATAGCAAAAATGAGTAAATTGTGGACCCTACATAAGTTTTTAAGCCTATAAATGGAGTTAGGGTCTGCCACTCCCCTAATATTCAAAACCATTATATTAATCATGATGTCGTGAGCCAACCCTTCTAGAAGATCTAGTAGAGTTGACCAACTGTCCTCCATCTAAGTATATATATAGCAAGATTTATAAGTATACCATTTTGATTGCAAGAATGGCTATCGTTTACCAATAGCCAACCCTTCTAGAAGCAAGACTTGGCTATCGTTTACCAACTGTTCTCCATCCAAGTATATATATATATATATATATATA
>JXCR01127922.1:14555-39393 GCA_002079205.1 Phalaenopsis hybrid cultivar
TATTGTAGGCATTTTTATCATTCTGAAATTTCTGCAGGCCTTCTCAAATTTTTACTTCACCTGGTCTGTAATATTAGGAGCTTTCTACACATATAAATCATTAGAGGAATTTATGGGTAATGAAATTTTGAAATAAGTATAAAACTGAAACATTAAATAAGCACAATATTTCCTAACACAACTACAATACTAACAAAACAATTAAAATTACGAAATAAAAATCACATTACAATACAATTCACAATACTACTCAACATCTATTAAACTACACATGCATATTTAACTATAACACTAACTTTATAAAAATTTAAAATTATCCAAGTACACAAAATAAAAGTTCAAATACATAAACATCCATTTCTCTTACAAAAAGATTACATAAAATAAAATTACAAACATAAGTACATCAATTTCATTCTATATCAAAATCCCAAGTTATATCTTCATCGCCTTGATCAGCAGGTGGATTGGGTTGATACTGAGTATATCGGGGGCACTTATAAAATGTAACATCAGGCTCACCTCTATAGTGTCAAGCCTAAGCTTCATAATAAGCTATCTCAAAATTTGAATGCCTCTGCAGATACTCACTATCATAATCATGTCGGCATTCTAAACCTCCAATCCTTTCACTTATCAATTCTATGCTCTTCCGCTGCAAGGTCAACTCATTCATCAAATCAGAGAGGGTAGGAGAACTAGAAGATGGAAGATAACTTGTAGATGGGACATCTCTACTAGTAGAAGGTTCTTGACTTCTACTCCCAGTTCTCCATTTCTCATGGGATTCATAAATCTTCAAATTAGCTTTACTAATGGGTTTCATAAGATAAACCCATTCTTCATCTCCAAATTCTACTCCAGAAAGTTTGCAAATTGTGTAAATAAGTCCGGGATGTCGTAGACCTCCACTAGTCTCACTCCTCGCTGTAGTCAAAATATTCTTAAGAATTATTCTCCCCACATTTATAGTTCTACGATTCTGAATACAGAAATTCAGAATAGCTCTANTGCTCAAAACTGGCTTCACAATTATTGATGCAATATCGATCGACAGTCCCCTTTGGATGCAGTAATTCAAAATAGCACTTTCTTTAGAAACTTTACCGATCTNTAAACTTTCATAGCACAAAACGTCACATTATATATAAATTTTAAGGGGTACAATATACGTTGCATAACAAACCTAAGTTTTGTATTTTCTTAACCTCAATATATTAATTAAGCGTAGCAATCCAAGCCACAACACTCAAAATGCTGGAAACAAAACATCCTATGCTTAGTCTCAACTATACAGAGATCTATAAACATAATTCTAAAGCAAAGCAAATATAAAGTTCAAATCAAAATACATAGACAGACATATAGGTAGTAATATAAATCTACTAATCCTTAGACTCGGTACTCGATTCTCCTCTGAGATTGCCCATTGATTGCACATGAACGAAGAGGTTGTAGAAGGGTGGGAATGGAAAGTCTTCAGTAGAATCCTCCTTAATTAATTTCATCTTCCTCATTAGTCGTATCAAACTATCTTCTAAATGTCCAGAATGTTCGAAATGTTCCTTCATCCTCCAGTCTAGATATCAAGGAAATCAGAAATATTATTAATTGCATTCGTGACATTTTGTACCTCCTTTTCCAACTTCTTGATTCAGTGCAGGATCACCAAAGACTTATCAGGGGCTAAGGGTTGAACTGGCAGTGAATTCTGAGATGATTGATCAACTATCATGGCCATGTCATTTTTATCCTCAAAAAACGGGAATCTTTCAGTTGGATCCAAAGGCTTCCAAGGTAGTAGTACCTTTTCTGAATTTTCATAGGACACTTGGAACTGACTGCAAAGTGAGAAAATTGTTGAGGGGTGTCCGAGCCCTTAAGTGGATCTGTGAACGATCAGACCCAATACCAACTTCACAATTATAGATCCAATGTCGATCGGCAGTCCCCTTTAGATGCAGTAATTCAAAATGACACTTTATTTAAAAAATTTACCAATCTTCGTTGTCGGTAACAGTTTCGCAGAAATGAAAAAGTACCAATGTTTTGAAACGGGATTCAGAAGTGTTGCAAAAAAACTAACATACCTGTTCTCTCTCATTTCTCAATCGTCAGTTTCGTCCGTTAAATGCTGATAAATTTCATTCACCTGGTTTCTCGTTGGGACGAAATTGGAATAGTGGCAGACATGAACATTTTCTATCATATATAATTTGTTGATCTGTGCAGGAGTGAAAGTGATCCATCTTCCTCACACATAAACAACTCCTTGGTTGATTCCATGTAAATTTGCATAAAATTCTCTTACCACTGGAACCACCACGGCGGCAGTAGTGTAGCACAACACTTCCCATCTTCGCCGCACTATTGTTTCTTCAATATCTGTTGTGGGATTATTCAATCCACGATTCATGAATCCTCATTTTTTGATTAATCTTTTCTTCTTCAGCAACTTGTTGAAGATTCGCTGCGCTTCCGCACTAATAAACTTCCGCCTATTGAAAACTAGCATTCTTGGATTATCAGAGGAATTAAATGCCATAGGAATGGAATTGGTAGAGTTTCACTTCATTTTTGGAGGGAAAATATAAATTAGAATTCAATTTTTGAGTTTAAAAAGACTATTCCCACCCAAAAACCGTCAAAAACCGCCACTCAAACACAAAAAACAGTCATCTCATCGGTCTCGTCGTCGGCGGCCTCGAGGGCTCCATCGGTGCGCTTCTGTATTAATTTTGTCTGAACTCTTGGGAAAAACCCACCGTTGGTGGCGTCGAGGGTGCCGTCGACGCCCAAGGTAAAATTTTCACAGTTTTGCTCTGATCTGAATGTGTTCCAATTTTTCTTCATGGATCCAATTTTTAAGATGTTTCAAGGGTAAATAAGAATGGTAGAGCTTAACTCTACCATAAACTAGCAATAATCTCAAATAAAAACTACTATAATTATTAAAAAAATAAAGATAAATATGGGTTGCCTCCCATAAAGCGCTTGGATTAACGTCGCAGCCCGACCTATTCAATGTTATTCAGGTTAACTGATCATTAAAACCTCTTTAATATTTGGTCTTTTGCCCTCATAATATGGTTTTAATCTATGTCCATTTAATTTAAATCTATTTCCTATTTTCTGATCTTCAATTTCAACAGCTCCGTAAGTATAAACTTGAGTCATAGTAAATGGCCCTAACCAACGAGACTTCAATTTTCCAGGGAATAACTTCAGCCTAGTATTGTAAAGTAAAACTTCTTGTCCTGGTTCAAAGTTATTTCCTAGGGAATAACTTCAGCCTAGTATTGTAAAGCAAAACTTCTTGTCCTGGTTCAAAGTTCTTCTGGGTTAATCTTCCGATATGCTTTTCCTTATAAATTATGTCATTATCATAAGATTCATTTCTTAATTCTTCCAATTCATTTAATTTCCTTATAAATTCAGTCGTTATCATAAGATTCATTTCTTAATTATTCCAATTAATTTAATTATAACAATCTCTTCTTACCAATATCTTTCAAATTATAATTGAATTCTTTAATCGCCTAATATGCTTTATGCTCCAATTCTACTATTTCAAATTATAATTGAATTCTTTAATTGCCTAATATGCTTTATGCTCCAATTCTACTGGTAAGGATTTCTTAATTCTTCCAATTCATTTAATTGTAACAATCTCTTCTTACCAGCATCTTTCAAATGTTCTTTCAATTCATTTAATTGTAACAATCTCTTCTTACCAGCATCTTTCAAATTATAATATCTTTAATCGCCCAATATGCTTTATGCTCCAATTCTACTGGTAAGTGACAAGTCTTTCAAAAAATCAGTCTTAATTCATTCAATTGTAACAATCTCTTCTCACCAGCATCTTTCAAATTATAATTGAATTCTTTAATCACCCAACATTAACTTTATAAATTCTGTCGTTTTCATAAGATCCATTTCTTAATTCTTCCAATTCATTTAATTGTAACAATCTCTTCTTACCAGCATCTTTCAAAGATTTCTTAATTCTTCCAATTCATTTAATTGTAACAATCTCTTCTTACCAGCATCTTTCAAATGTTCTTTCAATTCATTTAATTGTAACAATCTCTTCTTACCAGCATCTTTCAAATTATAATATCTTTAATCGCCCAATATGCTTTATGCTCCAATTCTACTGGTAAGTGACAAGTCTTTCAAAAAATCAGTCTTAATTCATTCAATTGTAACAATCTCTTCTCACCAGCATCTTTCAAATTATAATTGAATTCTTTAATCACCCAATTGTTATGCTCCAATTCTACTGGTAAGTGACAAGCCTTTGCAAAAATCAGTCTATAAGGAGTCAACTCCAATTCTACCGGTAAGTGACAAGTCTTTCTAAAAATTAGTCTATAAGGAGTCATTCCAATAGGAGTTTTATAAGCAGCCCTGTAAGCCCATAATGCAGTATCCAATCTAGTGGACCAATCTATTCTACTAGGGTTTACAGATGTAAGCCCATAATGCGGTATCTAGTCTAGTGGACCAATCTACTCTACTAGGGTTTACAGTCCAAGCCCATAATGTTGTATCCAATCTAGTGGACCAATCTATTCTACTAGGGTTCACAGTCTTTCAGTATTTGTTTAATCTCTCTATTAGAAACTTCAGCTAATCCACTGGTTTGAGGGTGATAAGTAGTTTATTTGTTTAATCTCTCTATTAGAAACTTCAACTAACCCACTGGTTTGAGGGTGATAGGAAGGTGGTATCTAGTCTAGTGGACCAATCTACTCTACTAGGGTTTACAGTCTTTTCAAGTATTTGTTCCATAATGCGGTATCCAGTCTAGTAGACCAATCTACTCTACTAGGGTTTACAGTCTTCTCAAGTATTTGTTTTCAGTTAACCCACTAGTTTGAGGATGATAGGCAGTAGAGATTCTATGAATAATATTAACTTTTTTTGCCAATCTCTGAAACCCACTGGTTTGAGGATGATAGGCAGTAGAAATTCTATGAATAATATTAAATTTTTCTGCCAGTCTCTGAATGTATTTATTTCTAAAATGGGATCCTCCATCAGTGATAATCATTCTAGGNAGGTAAAGCTTGTGCTTCAATCCACTTAGAAACGTAGTCCACTGCAATTAATATATATAAGTTCACAAATGAAGGAATAAACGGTCTCATAAAATCTAATCCCCAAACATCAAAGATCTCAACTTCCAATATGAAATTTAGAGGCCTGTCATTTCATTGAGATATATTGCCTACTCGTTGACATTGATCACAAGTTTTTATGTATTTATAAACATCCCGTCCCCAAACATCAAAGATCTCAACTTCCAATATGAAATTTAGAGGCATTTCATTTCTTCTAGCCAAACATCAAAGATCTCAACTTCTAACATGAAATTCAGAGGCATTTCATTTCTTCTAGATTTATTGCCCACTCGTTGACATCGATCACAAGTTTTTATATATCTATAAACATCTCTAAATATGGTAAGCCAAGAAAATCCAGCTCGTAAAATTTTATAAGCAGTTTTATTATTCCCAAAATGTCCTCCAAATTCAGAATCATGACATTTCTGAATGATCAGCTTAGTTTCTTCATAAAGAATCCCAAAATATCCTCCAAATTTAGAATCATGACATTTCTGAATGATTAGCTCAGTTTCTTCATAAGGTACACAGTCTTCCAAATTCAGAATCATGACATTTCTAAATGATCAGCTCAGTTTCTTCATAAGGTACACATCCTTCAAATTCAAAATCATGACATTTCTGAATGATCAGCTCAGTTTCTTCATAAGGTACACATCTCAAAAATTCAGAATCATGACATTTCTGAATAATTAGTTCAGTTTCTTCATAAGGTACACATCTTCTCATAATAGGAATACATTGTTTATATAAATAAGGCTCATCCCAAAAATATGCTTTTGCATCATGAATGAATTTTCTTTCTTGTTGCAATGTTAGCATAGGTGGCAAAATATCACTTACAATATAGTTAACAATATTAGCATATCATGGTATTTTCCACTCATTAATATTATAAAGTTATTCATCTAGGAAACTATCTGTAATTTCATTGTCGATGTTAGATAATTCATGGTTTTCTAATCTCAATAAATGATTAGACAAAAATATTATCAGTTCTCTTTCTATCAATAACCATAAGATCAAATTTTTTCATCAATATTATCCATCTAATCAACCTTGGTTTAGCATCCTTCTTTTGCATCAGATATTTAATAGCGGAGTGATCAGTATGCACAACACATTTAGTTCCAATTAAATAAGATCTAAATTTATATAAAGCATATACAATTGCCAGTAACTCTTTTTCAGTAACAGTATAGTTAATTTGTGCATCATTGTGGTATATAACTTTAAAAATATTTTCATACCTTTGTCCAAGGACAGCTCCAATAGCATAATCAGCCAGTAACTCTTTTTCAGTAACAATATAGTTAATTTGTGCATCATTAAGAGTTTTACTAGCACAATGACTAGTAACTCTTTTTCAGTAACAGTATAGTTAATTTGTGCATCATTAAGAGTTTTACTAGCGTACTTTAAAAATATTTTCGTACATTTCTCTAAGAACAGCTCCAATAGCATAATCACTAGCATCACACATCAGTTCAAATGGTTTCTCCCAGTTAGGTGAAACTATAATAGAGGCTGTAATTATTTTTTCTTTTAATAACTCAAAGGCATTTAAACAGCTTTCACTAAATTCAAATTTCTTGTCCTTTTCTAAAAGTTGGCATAGAGGTTTGGTAATTTTTGAAAAAATAATAAAACACCTGTAAAAACCAACATGTCCAAGAAAACTCCTAACCTCCCTTACATTAGCAGGAGGTGTTACTTCTTGTCCTTTTCTAAAAGTTGGCATAGAGGTTTAGTAATTTTTGAAAAATCTTTAATAAAGTCTGTAAAAACCAACATGTCCCAGAAAACTTCTAACTTCTCTTACACTAGTAGGAGGTGTTATCCAACTTGTCCAAGAAAACTCCTAACTTCTCTTACATTAGTAGAAGGTGATAATTTAGATATAACTTGAATTTTTGCAGGGTCTGCTTCCATACAATCTTCCAAAATTTTATGCCCTAACACAATTCCTCCTGCAACCATAAATTGACATTTCTCCCAATTTAGAACTAAATTAGTTCTTTCGCATAACTCCAAAACTTTTTTAAGGTAATTTAAGCATGCATCAAATGATATTCAAAATACAAAGAAATCGTCCATAAATACTTCCAATCCATGATCAATTAACTTACTAAATATGGACATCATACATCTCTGGAATGTTGCAGGTGCATTACATANCTGAGGGCTACCATCTACACTTCAACACCCAAACGATATGACTAAATTGAGGATTTTAGTCCGTCACTCTAAAATCTCCAATTCTACGCCTGCTAATTTTTATTTTCCTATTTATTTGCACCCAACTTTTGAGGACTTTGAGCTCCCTAAATCTTGGATAAAATCTTCACTTTAGTTGAAAAACTCAACATATTTTAATAAATCAATTGGCCAGATTGAAAGTAAATTAAGATTGAAGTGAGTGAAACTCAACATATTTTAACAAATCAATTGGTCAGATTGAAAGTAAATTAAGATCGAAGTGAACATCATCATAACTTCTTTAACATTCTCATGACACAACCAATTCAAATCACTATTTCACAAAATCTCAAGACAAGGAGAAAGATAGAGAAAACTACTCAGAACTCATGGAGAAGATACGAAAAAATTTAGAATTTATATATAAAAGCAAAGTCATACAAACTTCAATAAGTAAATACAACTTATCTCTAATTCCTCCCCAAGAAAACTCCTCGAAGTTCCTCTGAATCTCTTCCTTTCTTTACAGCACATAGAATTCTCCTTTGAAGCGGCAAGGAGGAAGAAATCTCTCACTTTCCTTCTACTCTTACAATCTCTCGAAGAATTCCTCACAATACTAACCACTCTCTACACTCTAATGGGCACCACCAACAACAAAGACTCAGCGGACACCCCTGGGCACCCCCCTTTTTCAGCCTCCAAAATGTTTCTTTTAAAGTTGTAGAAGAGTTTTCAAGAGTTGCCTGAGCGTCCCTTCAAAAAATCATCTACATTCAATGCATCTGTTAAAAGAATCGACGTGCTCGCCATCGGCGGCCTTCTAGAATATTTAATTCTGGACTCTTAGGAAAAACCCGCCATTAGTGGCGTCGATCCTACCGTCGACGCCCAAGATCAAATCTTCATATTTTGGTCCTTTTTGCTCCAAATTTGCTCATTTTTGCATCTTTTTGCTCCAATGACCATAATTCAACATACCTGCAACAAAACATCAAAAATACCTTTCTTTAAAGTGTAATATCATCAAAATCAGTGTAAAATAGGTATGAAAATCTCAACATATTTACCTTTGGTCAGTTTTCTATATTCCTTATTGCGACCTCTTGATTTTCTAGCTCTCTCTTTTGAATTTCTAACTAACCCACCATTTGAATCACATTCTCTTTCAACAGTGACCTCTTCATTATGTGGGTTGGAGTTAAATCCATGAGGAAAAGAAAGTTCATTATTATAATAGCCATGATTATTCCAACTACATGTCCGATTAAATTTATTATGTTCCCAAAATTGGTCTTCTCCTCCAAATTTATTATTCCTCTTAAAATTCAAATGATTTTCCCAACCTGGATTGTAATAATCAGAATAAAAATTATGTATCTCATGGCCAGTTTCAATCCATTGTCCAAATGAATTTTCCTCAATAACTACGGTTCCTTGAGGATATCTTTCTATGTATTAATCCAACTTTTTCTCAATATCTACAACCTGAGAAATTAAAATTGTAAGCATATCTTCTTGAAAATTTGTCACTCTTTTGGGGTTTAGTTATTTAAAGCTACTAGCACTACTATCCAAATCAGAATATTCATTATATTGTTGATCCATCATTTCTACATTAAAATTTTGGAGACTTTTCAAATCTCTCCCAAAAGTTCTATCCAAATCTAACTTGTAAAACTTAAGGTCTACAATTCTTGAACTATGCATGCAATAATATGACAGATATCAAAAATATTTTTGGTATTTTGGATTTTATTTAAAATAAACATATAATAATTAAACACACTATATAATAATATTATAAATTCAAATTCTAAGTCTTATAGGTTTAACTAAAATTCTCTTAAAGTTCTTACCGTAGCTTCCTTGACAACGGAGCCAAATACTTGATGCGCCCTTGGTGTGTTTTATTTTTTTTGCATATTTTATGTCAATTTAAATCCCTCGTAATAGTGCCAAAAACTTAACCCGTCCCAAACTTACGCAGTAATTTAGCTTCTAAAAATATGACCAAAATCTTGACCCAATTTATATTAAGTATTTAATATGCAAAAATTGAAATGTTATATAATGTATAAAAAAATATTTCACACACTAGGGGTTCTACACAAATGCACATATCGCTTAAGTAATATAGAGCTTTCTTTAAAAACCCTGATATCGATCCCATAGAGAAGTGTAGTAAGAAATTCCTTAGGCTAACTCTAGTATACTACTATCAAGTCTTAATTTGGGAGATGGAAATTCATATGATAATAACATAAATAACAATATTCGAACTATAATAATTAAAGTAAGAAAGATAAGTTAAAATGGGTTTCATGAATGTTAACAGAAATGTAACTAAAAGAAACAAGTTTACTAAAATATAAACTTTAAAGTTAAATTTACTAAGACTAAACAAGGTTTTTGGATGAAGAGTTCAAATTTAAGAAAACATTGTTTCCCTTTACAATGAGTAAATAGTTAATGAAGTAAATAAAATCATTTAAAATTATATATATTAAATTGTAGTTTGTCAAATAGGAGCAATCATATTCTTTACCCTCTATTAAGTGCCTAAATAACTTTGGTTAATCCAGAGTTTGCTCCCTAATTCTATGGTTAGGTTGGGAGGATACCGGCTCTCTCTCTAGAGCTCCCACTTCTCCCTTGCCCGAGGGCTAACATCCTCACATTAGTTTTCAATCAACTAGACCAAATTGGGAATTTTCATCTGTCACCTTAAAATCTCCAATTACGTGTCCAATAAAGTATATTTCCCTATTTATTTACACTCAACTCCATGGATTACATTCTGACCCATGAAATTCAATGTGACTCTTACCTTGTTGTAAAAAGCATAGCACTTTCAGGTCTTATCTTTTTTAAGAAATTTTAACCTTTCAACTGGCCAAATTGAAAAGTAAAAGAAGTCCAAATATCAAATCATCACAAATTATTGACATTTAAAATCGTATAAAACAAAATCAATTCTTCACAAAACCAAATCTCATTGCAGGGAGAAGGATAAAGAAGAATACTCAGAATTCATGAGAAGGATACCATAAAACACGAATTTCATATATAAAATCAAGTTTACAAAACAAAGAAAAAAGAACACAACTTATCTCACACTCTTTGACAAGAAAATCCCTATAAGTTTCCTTTAAGCACTTTTCTCTTTACAATCACAGTCAATTCCCTCCTAGAAATGTAATAAAGAAGAAATCTCTCACCTTCCATCTCCTCTAACAACCCTAGAAGAAAATCCTCTCTTCTTGAAAGCCTTCCTCGCACTTTCCTTCACACTCATGCCCTAGAATCCTCTCCCTTTTTATTAGGGGCCGCCTTCTTTAAAAAAAATCAAAATTCCCTCCTAAAATTTCTCTAAAAGTCACACTTTTGAATCCCAAAAGTCATGTCCATTTATTTAAGAGAAATAACCCTTCTTTAAAGAGCATTCCAAAGTGTCTGGAAGAATTGAATCACTTCATGAAGCGTTTGAATCATTTGGAGCCTTTAAAATCCACTCAAAGTTTGTTCTGAACCGCCTTAATCTGTCTTATATCATCTATGGCACTTATGGCGCTAGTTCTGGTGCATAAGGTGCCAGTTCTCTGGATTTTGGCGCCTCTGGCGCCACACTGCAGCAGCTCCACCGTTTGGCTCCATTTCAACTTTATTTTGCCCCGTTTTAGTTGCATTTCCCTTCTAACAGATATACCTACAAAATAAGCATGAAAACAACCTTTCTTTAAAGTATATTTTTATTCAAAAATATGTTAGAAATGTAAATTATATTAAGCATAGAAAGACATATCAAACTGTGCTAAATCAGAATTTTGTTTCTTGCTCGTTTTTACTCCAAGTTGCACTATTTTTGTTTCATTTTCTCCAAAAGTCCATTTCTTATACCCGAAACCAAAAGTATGCAAAATACTTTCTTTTAAAGTGTAATATCATTAAAAATCATTAAAACAAAGCATAAAATATATAGAAAAAGTAGGTTATTTTTAGGCGTGTCAGTCTATAAGCTTAAAGTTGATTCAGATGATAGTAGGCACTACCAAGGGAAACTATTGTGAAAGTGTTCCAATAGAATGAAGGAGTAGACTACACCGAGAGTTTTTTCTTCTATGGTTAAGAAAACAACTGTTGGGTTGTTCTAAGTTTGTTAGTAGAGGAAGATCAGCATATGAAGGAAATTGATGTAAAGACAGTTTCCCTACATGAAGATTTGGAAGAGGAGTGATATATGGTGCATTCACTGGGTTATGAGGTTTTAAAGAAAGAAGATTTTATCTACAATTTGAAGAAGAGTCTCTTTGGCTTAAAGCTCACCCCGAGACATTGATATGTTCATGACAGATAGTTGGTGTATAAAGTGCTAGATTGACCGCTATTGCTTCATCAAAAACTTTGGTAATTAGCATGTCATGCTTATTTTGTATGTGGCTGACATGCTAATTACATAAATAAACATGGTGAAAATCAATGAATTAAAGGTGTAATTATCTAAAATTTTCTCAAATAAACTTTATCAAGAAGAATCTATAAAAGTTCAATATGGGTGAGACAAAATCAGTTAGTTGTTTCAAGCTATCTAAGAAATTATCGTTTAAGTTTGAAGCAGAATAAGTACAAATGGGGGAGCATCGTATGCTTCAATGTTGGAAATCTGATATATGTTATGATTTGCACAAGACAAAATATTGTATATGTAGTGAGAGTGGTTAGCATGTACATGAGCAATCCAAATAGACATTATTTGGAGGTGATGAAGTTGATTATTAGTTATTTGAGGGGAAAAATCAATAGAGTACTTTGTTATGGAAGTGTAGGGATCAATATATAAGGATTTATAAATTTAGAATTGATAGAAGATTTGGAAGGTAGAAGGATTACAATAGGATATATGTTCACTTTAGGGAAAATAATGGCGAGCTGGGTTTTTCGGCTGCTGAAGATTGTTACACTTTCAATTATGAAGACTAAATACTTTTCTATTACTGAGGCTAGTAAGGAGATTATTTGATTATAGAGCTTTATGACATAATTAAAAATAAGCAAGTGATTAGAATGATTCATAGTAACAATATAAGTATTATTTATCTTATTAAGAACACCACTTATGATGTCTGAATAAAGCATATCCATATAAGGTTTCACTTTTTTCATTCTCTCCTAAAAGATTGGTTCTAAGGGTGGGGGGGTTTTCTTTGATCACTATAAGTTCCATGCTCTCCTCGATACGGGGCTTTTAATTACCGTGTAGATTCGAAGGTTTAGACTTGTTCAAATAACCAAGCGTGTCACCAGAGGTTTTAAGATAGGTTTGATTATTTCCGAAATGAAAGTGTTGGATATCAACTCTATTATGTGAATAAATTTGATAGGTCAGTTCCCCTATTTAAACCAGAGCAAAATAGGGTTTATATTAGTTTTATGGTCTTCTTCTTTCTATGGAGGCAAGCTCTCATAGTTAATTACATCTTAAGCTATCGAAGCTACCTAAGAAAACTCTCAATTTAGGCTGTAGATTTATCCTTAAGAAGTTGAATCTTGTCATTTCTCAAAAAGTGATTTTAATATTTTGTTCTGATGTCAATCACATAGGATCCTAAATGTGAGGATTTATGTCGTAACTGGATAAAAACCTTTGAGTCTTGGGGTTATGTTCACAGAGAGAGGTGAAACATTGGAACCTTAAGCTAAATGGACTTATAAACCTGCTTGGAAAGGGCTTCCATCTAAACCACCAAATCCATTAAAAGCCATGCATGATTGGTCTTGATGATGCAAGCTAGGGTAGGTTGTTGTTCATTAAATGTTGTAGGCCTTCCAACTTGATTATAAATGAAGCTGCCTAGATATGTATGATATGCATGTTGTTTGAATGCTAATGAAAGAATATTTTAGGATTTCAAATTTGAATGTTTTATACCTCACCACACTCAAATGTTTAGTTTTGATTGGTGCTGGTTGCATTGAAGCAGATTGTATATTGGGTTATGCAAGTCCTTGATGATGAATTCATGTAAGAATTGTTTCAAAAGGCTAATCTATATGCATAGGTAGAACTCACTCTATAAGGTAGTAGTTCTTATAGGTCAAACCACCATCCATGCAAAGAGTGAGGGCTTGAAGACAAAGCGTAGGAGCAACTTGTTATGCATATGTCTCAAGATCATGTTATTGCTCATATTCTTAAGTTCAAAGAGAGTTTCTGTTTAATTTTATTTGATGTTGATTAAGGTTGTTTAGATGTCTGATGTTTCTATGGTTGTGAATACAATGATTTATGTGATTTTTTAAGTTTTGAGTTTCATTTTTAAAAGTAAGGTTGAATTTGTTTAAGTTTTGGTAGAAGATTCACTACTTAAGTGAGCCTACCAAAAATTGAAACACAAATATAATATGTAGTTTTAAGTATATATTTTATGTTTTTTTTTGGTAATATTGCACTTTAAAGAAGTGTATTTTCATGTTTTTGTTGCAAGTATATCAATTTTAGGTATTTGGACCAAAAGTAGCAAAAAGGACAAAATTTGGAGCCAAAACAACAAACTTTGGGAATCTAACGCAAGATGCACCAACATATAGAGAAGTAGCGCAAGATGCGCTAAAACCCAGAATAACACGGTCTTCCGCAAGCTGGCGCAAGATGCACCAGATTAGCGCCAGATGCGCCATTTGACAGTGAGCTGGTGCAAGATGCGCTAGATTTGGTGCAAGTTACACTAGAGATGACTTTTGCACATTAAGGCGGTTCAAGACAAATTTTGTGCAAATTTCAAAAGGAACACTTGTTCTAAACACCCCTTAGAGTGATTAAATGTTTCTAGACACTTAGGAAGGTTCTTTTATGAAGGAATATGTCTCTTGGATCAATGAACATGTCTTTTGAATTGAAAAGAGTTGACTTTTGGGAATTTTGAATTCTTTTTAGTGGGAGACAACCTCTAATAAAAGAAGAGGACATCTAGAGAGTGTGTGTGTGGCATGTGAAAAGGGGCGAAAAGAAGAGACAGAGAGAGAGAGAGAGAGACAAGTAAAGGGCTTGGAGATTTTCTTCAAGGATTGTAAGAGGAGAGGAAATGTCAGAGATTTCTTCTTCATTACACTTCTAAGAGAGAATTGAGAGTGCTTGTAAAGAGAGAAAGACTTGAAGAGAACTTGTAGGGATTTGCTTGGGAAGGATTGTGAAATAAGTTGTGTCTTTTATTTCTTTTGTTTTGTAAACTTATTTTTATATCTGAAATTTGTGTTTTGTCGTATCCTCTTCATGAATTCTGAGTAGTCGTCTTTATCGTTCTCCCTACTTTGAGATATGGTTTTGTGAAGTATTGATTTTATTTTATGTGGTTTTAAATGTCAATAATTTGTGTTGATTTGAACTACAATCTTCATTTACTTTTTAACCTAGCCAATTGAAATTATAAAATGTGTTGAGAAACATATGTTCTGAAAGAGTTATAATTTCTACAACATGGGGAGAATCACATTTGATTTCATGGGAGAGTATATCATCCATGGAGTTGGGTGTAAATAAATAGGGAAATATACTTTGTTGGATGTAGAATTGGAGATTTTATGGTGACAAATTAATATTCCCAATTTGGTCCAGTTGATTGGAAATTGATGCGAGATTGTTAGCCCTCATGTGAGAGAGTAGTGGGAGCTCTGGAGTGCTAGATGGTATTCTCCTAACCTAACCAAAAAATTTGGGACTAAATTCTGGATTAGTCAATGTTCTTTATGCACTCGAAAAGGGTAAATAATAGGATTGCTCCTATTTGGCAAAAAAATAGTTTATATATATTTTCAAATGATTTTCATTTCTTCATAATCCAAATAATTATTATAAAGAGGAAGAATTTTTTCATAAATTTGAACTTTCCATCACAAAAACTTTGTTTAGTTTTTGTAAGTTTACTTTTGAAAGTTTAGAATTTAGTTTAGTTAGTATTGTCTTTCAACTGCATGTTAATTAACATTCACTCTAGTATTTAATATTCAAATTTTGCACTTTACTTTTTTGTAGTTTTAAGAATTTTAGTATACCTTATAATCTTAAGAATTTACTTATCGGTATTTGCAACTTTCCCGTGAGAAAGATATCTTGGACTCCATTAGGGCCCTTTATTACTTGAGCGATATATATACTTGCATTATTTTTAAAGGAGATTTACCAGTTTAAAGATTTTTAAAATATAAAACTATTTTCATTAAAGTTATTTTGGTTGGGATTAATTTGCATATTTGCTATTGTATCTGCCATGTGTATTTTGTAATATTGAAAAATATTTGTAAAATTAACACACTAAATCCACCCACATCAAGTTTTTTGGGAGCCGCTGCCGGGAAAGTAACATAAATTATTAGTAACCTATTTTATAATTTATACTATTTTTATTTTTAAAACTAAAAAAAAATTATTTCTAGTTTAGTTTGAATATTTTCTTATTTAAGCGTGTTTGCTTATTTTAAATTACTTGTTATGCTTGTTTATGCGTAGTGTAAGATCTGAGTATTTAGTACCTTATGATTCTGAGTTAGAAAGAAATATTAGAAAAATTAAAAAAAAACAAAAAGAGATAGACCATATTAGAAAAATAGCTTGCAATTTAAGTAATGCTAGAAATGAAAATGAACATCATCTGAGACCTTTAAGAGATTATGCTAATCTTACAACAGAATAAATTCATTTGAGTAAATAAAGCCCTGCTGTAGCTGCCAATTCATTTGAGCTTAAACCTACTATTATCCAAATGGTACAAAATAATCAGTTTGGGGGAAAACCTACTGAAGATCCTAATTTACACCTTGTTAGTTTTCTAGAACTGTGTGCTACTTTTAAATATGATGGAGTGTCAAATGATACCGTCAGACATAGAGTTTTTCCTTTTTCACTGAGGGATAAAGCTAAGATGCGATTAAACTCGTTAGCAGCTGGATCTATCAGAACTTGGAGAGATTTGTCACAAACAAATTTATCTAAATATTACCCACTTTCAAAAAGTACTAAGCTTAAAAATGATATTACATCTTTTTGTCAGTTTGAAGGGGAATAAATTTATGAAGCATGGGAAAGATTTAATGATCTCCTTAGAAAGTGTCCACACCATGCGCTGCCAGATTGGATAATAATTCAAACTTTTTATAATGGATTGGTTGAATCTCTTAGATCGATAATTGACTCTGCTGGTGGATCATTAATGTCAAAATCATTCGATGAAGCATATTCTTTAATTGAAGAGAAGACTACTAATAATTTTCAATGACCCTTTGAAAGGGTAAATCCAAATAAAGTAGCCAGTATTCCTGATTCTGAAGCAATATCTATGTTAGCTGCATAAATAGCTGCTATATCAAAGAAGATACATCAATATGGAATGAAATATTCTCAGACATCACCTGTGCTTTAGGAAAACTCATTTGGACAAATTATAAAATCTCAATCTTCTTAAGAGACATTAAATGCAATAAGCAATCATTCTAATAATCCTTATGCCAATTATTTTAATTCTGGTTGGAAGAATCATCCAAATTTTAGTTGGAGTAGCAATAACTCTAGTGCTGCAAATTCACAATGGGGAAACAACACGCTGAACCCATTGGGAAACTCAAAAAATCAAGGAAATCCAACTTATAAACCTTATTACCCTCAAGGATTTAATAATTTGCAGAGTAAGGGGAAAAAGTTGTCAATGGAAGAATTGATATTGCAAATGGGAAGTCAATTACAAAGTTATGGAGCTGCAATTAAAAACATGAAAAATCAATTGGGATGTATTGTTACCACACTTAGTAATAGATGTTCAGGAACATTTCCTAGTAATGTTGAAGTACATCCCAAAGATCAGCACAAAGAGCAAATTAAGGCTATTCAACTGAGAAGTAGAAAAAAATTAGAAAATAGAGTTCAAAATGAAGTGGAAGTTGAAGTTGAAAATGATGAGGTGGAAAATGAAAAATCTGGTGAAGATTTTCATTTTGAGTCAGAATGTCCTATTAAACCAATGAAAATCACTATAGAAAGACCACCACCTCCATTTCCTCAAAGAATGAAGCAGAAAAATATACATAACCAATTTTCAAAATTTTTAGAAATATTGAGGAAATTAATGATAAACATTTCATTTATTGAATTTTGGAACAAATGCCAAGCTATGTGAAGTTCATGAAGGATATAATTAATAAGAAAAGGAAGTTCGTAAATAATGAGACTATTACAGTCAATGAAGAGTGTAGAGCTATATATCATAAAAAGCTTCCAAAAAACCTGGAAGTTTTATAGTTCCTGGTGCTATTGGCAAAAGATTTTTTGGAAAAGCTTTATGTAATTTATGAGCCAGTATTAATCTTATGCCGTTATCAATTTTTTGAGAGTTGGGTTTCAGAGATATTTCACCTACAACTGTAGCTCTTTAGTTAGATGATCGTTCAATTATCTATCCTAAAGGAGTTATAGAAGTGTTTTGGTAAAAGTTGATAAATTTATCTTTCTTGTGGACTTTATTGTATTAGATATGGAGAAAGATAAAGAAATGTCTATCATTTTAGAAAGACCATTCCTTGCCACTAGAAGAGCTTTGATAGATGTGTAGAAAGGAGAACTAACTATGAGAGTTAGTGATCAAAAGATTACCTTTAATATAACAAAATCAATGAGATACCCTGTAAAAGAGCAATAGATTGAATGCTTCAGAATGTATATTAATGAATATCTAAGCCATGAATATTGCAAAAAAACATTTGAAAGGGAATTTGAAAAGGAATATGTGGAATATCAAGATGAGGATAAATCCAAGATAAATATATGGAAGTGAGTAAAGAAGATTTGGATTATGTTCAGGAAAAACTTGAAATGTTAGATCCTACAGAAAGTAATAAGAATGTGAATACATCTATTGAGAAACCTCTTGAACTATAACTGAAAACACTTCCTACACATTTAAAGTATGCATTTTTAGGAGATTAATCTTCATTACATGTTATAATATCCTCACAATTAACTGATACGCAAGAACAACAGTTGTTGGAAACTTTGAAAAGATATAAGAAAGCCTTTGGATGGACATTAGCTGATATTAAAGGAATCAATCATTTAATTTGTATGCATAGAATTTTATTGAAAGATCAACATGAACCAAGGGTTGATCCTTAAAGGAGATTAAATCCTATGATGAAAAAAGTTGTTAAAAAAGAGATTTTAAAATGTTTAGATGCTAGAATAATAAATCCTATTTCAGACAGTTCTTGAGTAAGTCCAATTCACTGTGTTCCAAAGTAAGGATGAGTGACTGTAGTGACAAATGAGAATAATGAATTAATATCAACAAGACAAGTCACTGGAAAGAAAATCTGCATAGATTATAGAAAATTAAATTTTGTCATCAGGAAGGATCATTTTTCGTTACCCTTTTTGGATTAGATGTTGGATAAGTTGGTTGGGCACAAATATTTTTGTTTTCTAGATGGATATATCGGTTATCATCAAATACCTATTACTCCAGAGGATCAAGAGAAAACAACATTTATTAGTCCTTATGAAACTTTTGCTTTTTGGCTAGTGCCCTTTAGATTATGTAATGCACATGCAACATTTCAAAGATGTTTGATCTCAATTTTCAGTGATTTAATTGAAAAAGGAGTTTAGTCTTTATGTACGATTTTTTTGTATATGGAACTTCATTTGAAATATGTCTAAATCATTTAGAGAAAGTTCTTGAATGATGTGAAAAGATTAATCTCGTATTAAACTGGGAAAAAAATCAATTTATGGTTGCAGGAGGAATTGTGCTTAGGCATAAAATTTCAGAAAATGACAAGGATACTCCAGTACAAGTTTACTGATACTCCAATACAAGTTTAGAAAATGTAATAAAGGCTTTTCCTTAAGTTGATTCAAGTAAAGCCTATTTTTGATTAGGCATCTTCTCAAGCTTCTCCTCACTCATCTGTTTTTTTTTTCTTTTAAGATATTTTCAATCCTTTCTTTTCATTTTATTTTTTGTTTAGGATCTTTTCAATCCTTTCTTTTCTTTTTAATTTTCTTTTAGAATCTTTTCGATCCATTCTTTTCTTTTCTTTTTCAAGTGAGGATTACTATATCTGGATGGTCTTTAATAGTTTTGAACATCACTATCCTCTTCTTAAAGTCAAAACCCTAACCTTTCTTCACTTTAGAAATTCATATTAATTTATAATTTTCATAAAGTCTCATTCTTTTCTTCTTACACGAAGCTGTAAAATTCCTAACACTTCAAAAATACAATTAACTTTACTTTAAATAGAAAAATATAGCCTTATCCTATCATACCAAATATCTTTAACTTTAGAATTGACTTTCACTATTAAAAACTTTTTACCAAAATTTACCATAATATTCATAAACATAAGTATATTCATTTAAAGTTAAATCTTAATATCCAAGGTTATGTTAAATTAATTTTAAAAATATTGTTAATTGAGGACAAATAAAATTTAGTTTATTTAATTTTAGAAGAAATTTTCTTCCCCCCAAATTTAAGTTTTTATGTAATTTTAAAATGTTAACTTCTTACCTAAATTTACCATAATATTCATAAACATAAGTATAGTCATTTAAAGTTAAATCTTAATACCAAGGTTATGTTAAATTAATTTTAAAAATATTGTTAATTGAGGACAAATAAAATTTTGTTTATTTCTTTTAGAGGAAATTTTCTTCCCCACAAATATAAGTTTTTATGTAAATTTAAAATGTTTTAGTACAAAATTGAGTTGGTGAAAGAAAATAGTAAATGCATGTAAATAAAAACTAACCTGTAAAAGATTTCTGACTATGAAATTGGGCTCTGGTATACTGTAGGAACGAACTTTCAAAATATATACAGGCTTTAAAGCATTAAATGAAACATAATATATTCAAAAGAATTTACTGAGAATTAAAAACAGAAACAAAAACTGAAAAATACTAAAAATGCAAAAAGGTAAAAATCTACTATTACTATGACAATTTTAAGTCAACACATAATGAAAGTTTTTATGACATCAGTTTCTAATGTTAGCCAGATAACATCCAATCAACATAACAGACAAACAAACAACCAAAAAAATAAACTAAACTCCTAAAAACATCAATCTTTATGTCCTTCCTCATCATCTTCTTCTTCTTCTTCTTCTTCATCATCATGAATAGGAGCATAAGGAGTAAAGTTGGGGCAAGTAGGAAATTCCACATTGTATTCACCCCTAAGATATCTAACCATAGCTTCCTCATAAGCTATATCTTGTTGAACTTTCCTTTGCTTATACTCATCGTTATAAGCATTTATTGCTCCAATTTATCCAATATGATTTTGAATTTTAACTATATCCATTTGTTGAATCATGAGTCGATCCATAATATTTTTAAGTGATGCAGAGAGAGAAGTAGATGCCCCTGCAGCTGATGTAGAGGGTTTATCACTACCTCCACTCCTAGCCTCAACAAATGATTCAACTCTTTGAACTGTATGCTTCCCAATAGGATTTTGTGGTATCTTTCCACATTTTTATGAGACTCTACTCTTGATTGCTCACATAGAGTGAAAATCAGGGCAGGGTAGCACAAACCACTAGTTGTAGAGATCTTAGCTATGCACTGAACATGATGAACTATGAGAGCACCACCATCTATTGCTTTCATGTTCTAAATGTATTAGTTTAATATTGCTCTATTCTTTGTTACATCAGCTAGATGATTTTTGGGCAGTAATTTAGCAGAGATGAAGAGGTTTCATACCTTTGACTGAATAGTCAACTTTGAAGCAGAGAAGTTAACTTTCTTATTATTTTTAATCTTCCATTCTCCTCTTCCATCAGTCAGATAGGCAATCAATTCATCCAGTGATGAATCTGTCATCACAAATGTAGCGTATTCATCTTGAAATACATTCCTCAGCCCATAAAAAGCATTAATCCTTTCCCTAGAAAATTAAACTTGCTTACCTCTTATAAGGATGTGATTGCTAGCAGTGAACCTCAAATTGGCATAAAACTCCTGAATCATTGGTACAATCACTACTGCAGTGAAATAGTAAAACATTTCCCAATTTCTGACAATGATTAACTTCTCGATCTCATCATCTAGGTTAGCAAATGCTCGTTCCTAGATCAATTTTCTTGATTATATTTGAGTGTTATAACTGTGTTGGGCCTTGAAATTGACAAATCTTCGTACATCAAAATCATCTGACGTCCTTCCTCTCTTTACTCATGGAACCGTTAGAAGTTCCATGAAAATCCAAATAAATTCCAAGTAAATTACAAAATCAAAAATCTAACACCCCAAGTAAGATTATTTAGTAAGAAACTTTTCACCATGAGTTTTCTTCAAGCTTTTTCATCAAAAATCCCAAATTTTGAATTTTCCATAATGTTGGAAAAATACATGGTGAAAAACAAAAATTTCTAAGTTAAAGTGAAGCTCTTACCAAGAGAAGATGAAATCTAAGATTTTTGGCCTCCGAAATGTTCTCTATCACGCTTAATGTGAAGCCCTAGGTTAAGATTTAGAGGTAGAAGATGACCCAAGCAGCAAAAATGGAGTTTATTGTGTGATTTTGTGGGTTTTAGGCAATCTGGCATTTTCAAGAATTTGGCGCATCTTGCGCTAAATTCGGCGCATCATGACCCAACTCTTTGTAAATTGGCGCATCTTGCGTCAATAACTTAATTTTTCCAGATTTCATTTTCTGTAAAAATTTATTGTGCATCGCTTTACGTCTACCTTTAATTAACTCAAATGAACTTTTATAATCATAATTAAACATTACTCTAACACCAAATTTTCACCAACAACACAAAAATCACTTTTATATAAAAATTTGATTACAAACTAACATTTTTCAAGCCAACAAACATCTAATTCAGTATCCAAAGCAAACCAAAACATCCTAACACTGAAATCTAAACATCAAAATACCAAACTTAAACATAGACAGAGTTCAACAATAAAACTAAATGCAATTCAACATAACAAAATAACTAAAACAAGCATAACTAGATAAAATGTTCCGTGCATAGATTAAGTTCAAACATCTTCTTCACTCTCATCCTTTTGGATATCTCCATAGATTGATAGTGCACATACAAGTTGTAGAAGGGTCGATAATGAAACTCATCAGTTGAATCCTCCCCAATCTAAGCATGTTTCTTGAACATACGTACCAAACCATCTTCAATACAACCAATATGTTCAAAATGCTCCTTCAGTCTCCAATCTAGGTGATCCAACATTTCAGAAATATTTTCAATTGCATGCATAAGATTCTACACCTCTTTTTCTATCTTCTTGATTCTTTTCAACAGTGCGTTCGAATTGAAGTAAGGTTGAATAGGTGATGAATTCTGGGATACTTGTTTAATCAGTACATTCATATCGTTCTCATCTCCCATTCCAATACATTGTAATAGACTTCTGGATCCATCAGCTTCCAAGGAAGAAGAACTTTTTTACAACTCTTATAAAGTACTTAAGATTGACTGCATAGTAGGGAAATAGTGGATGGATGTCCCAGTCCAGTTGTAGATCCATTGACAATCAAACCCAAAATCGATTTCACAATTATTGCTCCAAGGTCAATAGGTTTTCTAGTTTGAATACAATAGTTCAGAATAACACTCTTCTTAGTTACTTTACTGATTTTTATAGTGGGAAGTAATTTCAATGCAATAAAGAAGTGTCATTTCTTAGAAGCAGGATTTAACAATGATGCAGAAAATCTTACATTTCCATCATCTCTTGCCTCGCAATTTGCATCTTCATCCGTACGGTATCGACGGAGTTCATTTATGTTGTCTCTCATTGGGGTAAAATTTTTGTAGGGGCAAATAGGCACATTTCAATCATAAACATCTCGTTTATCCTTGAAGGAGTGAATTACACAAACCTGCCTCGCACATAGACAATTCCTGGGTTGATTCCATTTAGATTTGCATAAAATTCTTTCACTACAGGGACAACTACAACGGTAGTACTGCAACAAAGCACTTACCAGCGTCTTTGCTCAATAATCTCTTCCACTAGAGTATTCGGTGTGTTGAATCCTCAATTCACAAACACCCTTTCTTTGATTAGCCTCTTCTTCACTAGAACTCGATTATGTAACTTTTGCACATCAAAACTGATGAACTTTCTCTAGTTGAAAATTTCAAATCTAGCGGAATTTTTAGAGTGGGACGCCATTGGAATTGAAATCTAGTGACTCTTCTCTTGTTTTCCCCTCTAAAATGGTCTTTGGAATCAGTTTTTGGGAGTTATATAGAGAAGAAATCGCCAAAAATTTCCTTTTGAAATGTTTTAAATCATTTTTATTTTCACAACGCATCTGCATCGATTCTAGTGCATCATGAGCCAACTCTCTAGAATGTGGCTCATCATGTGCCAATTCTAAAAAAATTGGCATTTCAATTTTGATACAAAAAATTCTCAATTCTTCCTTATAATTAGGTAAATAAAGATGTTTTTAAATATTTTCTCAATTTCAAATTTCTCAAATACATAGACTCTAAAAAAACACAAATATAAATATACATAAATATTCCATACAAAAACACAAAAGCAAAATAAACAACGATAAGTATGGGTTGCCTCCCACAAAGAGCTTAGTCTAATGTCGTATGCTCGACATCCCAGTCTTTATTCTCGGTGACCCAATGTTACAGTCTCTTTAAAAGCTGGTCTTTGACCATCAAAATATGATTTCAATCTGTGCTCATTCACTTTAAATATCCTTCCAGTATTGGGATCTTCAATATTAATAGCTCCAAAGGGATAGACTTTTACAACTCTGAATGGTCCTTTCCATCTAGACTTCAGTTTTCCAAGAAATAATTTCAATCTTGTATTGTATGATAAAACTACTTGTCCAGGTTCAAATTTTTTTTTATTTATCTTCCGATCATGTCATTCTTTCATCCTTTCTTTATAAATCCTAGCATTATCGTAAGATTTATTCCTAATTACTTCAAGTTCATTCTATTGTAATAATCTTTTCTAACTAGCTTCTTTCAAATTGAAATTGAATTCCTTTATAGCTCTATAAGCATTATGCTCCAATTCTACTAGCAAGTGACAAGTCTTCCCAAAAATTAGTCTGGGGACATTCATATAGGTGTCTTATAAGCTATCCTGTATGCCTATAATACCGTATATAATCTAGCAGACCAATCCATTTTATTAAGATTTACACTTTTTTTACAAAATTCTCTTAATTTCATGATTAGATACTTCTGCCAAACCATTACTCTGGTGATGATAAGAAGTTGCAAATTTATGCATTATATTATATTTTTCTATCAATCTTGCAATTGTTGCATTCTAAATTGAGATCCTCCATCGGTAATGATTACGCTTGGCATTCCAAATTTTGTAAAAATATTTTTAATTAAAGATTTTAAAACACTCCAAACATCACATCGATGTAAAGTGATTGTTTCAATCCATTTTGAAACATAATTCACAGCAATCAATATATATATATATATATATA
>JXCR01127922.1:39751-60177 GCA_002079205.1 Phalaenopsis hybrid cultivar
ATATATATATATATATATATATATATATATTTCCGAATGAAGGTATAAATGTTCCCATAAAATCCAATCCCCATGCATCAAAAATTTCAATTTTCAAATTAAAATTTAGAGGCATTTCATTTCCTTTTGAAATATTACCTACTCTCTGATACTGATCACATCTTTTTAAAAATATATTAACATCTCTACATAAAGTAGGCCAATAAAATCCAGATTGTAAAATTTTATGAGCAGTTCTATTATTCCCAAAATGACCTCCAAAATTTGAATCATGACTTTTTTTGGATAATGTCCTTATTTTTTTTGTAAGGCACACATCGTCTCTTTACAAAATCTTTACATTTTTTATATAAATAAGGGTCATCCCAAAAATAAAATTTTCCATCATTAATAAATTTCTTTTCCTGTTCTTTTGTTAATCCATATGGTAAAATACCACTAACAATAGAATTTATAATATCAGCATACCAAGGTATTTCCCATCCTTTTACAGCATAAAGTTGTTCATCAGGAAAAGTTTCATTAATTTCTTTTTCCATATCAAGTATTTCTTCCTCTTCTAGCCTAGATAGATGATCCGTAATTTGATTATTAATCCCTTTCCTATCGACTACTACAAAATCAAACACTTGCATCATAACTACTCATCTAATTAATCTTGGTTTCACATCCTTCTTTTGCATCAAATATTTAATAGTTGAATAGTCAGTATGCACAATATATTTAGCTCCAATCAGATATGACCTACACTTATCAAAAACATATACTATGGCTAACAACTCTTTTTCAGTAGTGGTACAGTTAATTTAAGCATCATTAAGATTCTTACTCGCATAATATATAACTTTAAAAATCTTATCATATCTCTGTCCTAAAACAGCTCTAATTGTATAATCACTAGCATCACACATTAATTCAAAAGGTTTCTCCCAATCAGGTGAAACAATTATAGGAGCAGTGATCAATTTTTTCTTTAAAATTTCAAAGGCTTTAAGGCAATCTTGGTTAAAATCAAATTTTGTATCTTTTTTCAAAAATTTGGCCTAAAGGCTTAGTAATTTTAAAAAAATCTTTAATATATCACCTGTAAAATCTAGCATGTCCTAAAAAGCTCTATAGTAGTAGGTGGAGGTAAGTTTGATATAACCTTAATTTTTGCAAGAGTAAAGTTTTCATGAAGTTCTTTTTCATATGAATATTCTAAGTATCCTTGATATCACAAATTGCAATTCTTCTTGAAATGAATAGAGATTTAGAAATCTTAAATTTGATTACTAAAGACTCTTAGAATTAGAGTTTGAATCTAAGTTATTAAAAGTTTTTTCTTAAATTTTACTATTTTGTTTATTAAACTAAAGTATAGAAGTTAAAAGTTAATCTCTATCCTAAGTCATATGTTTTTATGAAGTAAACGTGTCACTTGAGTACAAGTAACATTTAAGTTTAGGGGATTTTGATACACCAAAGTAATAGGTAGTTTTAAGTATATATTTTATGTTTATTTTTGGTGATATTGAACTTTAAAGAAGGGTATTTTCATGTTTTGTTGTAGGTATATCAATTTTAGGTTTTTGGAGCAAAAGCTACAAAAAGGACAAAATTTTGAGCCAAAACAGTGAATTTTGGGATTCTGGCGCAAGATTCGCCAACATACAGAGAACTGGCACAAGATGCACCAGATTAGCGCCAGATGCACCAAAACCCATAGCATCATGGTCTTTACCAAGCTAGCGTAAGATGCGCCATTTGATAGAGAGCTAGAGCAAGATGCGCCAGATTTGGCGCAGGATGCACCAGAGATGACTTTTTGTGCATTAAGGTGGTTCGAGATGAATTTTTCACAAATTTCAAATAGGACACTTGTTCTAAACACCCTTATTTTGATGTGATATAGTTGTGTAAAAATTACATAGTTGACTCCGCTATACAACAGTGCCAAAATATTGATGCAATATTTTATGAATTAGAAATTTAAGCTATTAATGTTGGGATTCTACACAAGTATATGCATTGTTATCAAGTAATAAAGGACTTTCTATTTAAGCCCCAAATATCGATCCCAAAGGGGAAGGTTTAAATTTGAAATTATAAATTTACTAAGAAATTCACAGAAAATCAAAACAAAATTACTGTCACTAATTTCGAATATTGAGATATTATCAGAACTAAATTATTTAACTAATAATAAAACTAAACTACAAAGTTTAAATGGTAACTACTAAACTATTAAACTATGTTTATGTGATGAATATTTCTTATATGAAAAAGCATTTTTCCCACTATAATGAGATTTTTGTAAAATGAGATGAGATAAATAGTTTAAATATGTATTGTGCCAAATAAGAGCAATTTTAATTCTCTACCCTGATACAGTGTTATAGAAAATCATTGGCTAATCCCAGGTTTAGTACCTTAAATACATGGCTAGGCTAGGAGGATACTGGCTCCCACTCCAGAGCTCAGACTTCTCTTCCTCTGAAGCCATGACAAGGCTAAGAGGATACAGGCTCCCGCTCCAGAGCTCCCACTTCCCTTCACCTGAAGGTTAACTCTCGCTTTAGTTTTTAAACACTAGATTGAATTGAGGATTTTAGTCTGTCACCCTAAATATTCTCAAATTATACACCCAAAAAAGTATATTTCCTTATTTATTTGCACTTAATTCCATGAACAAAATTCTCCTTCATGGAATTAAATGTGATCCTCACTTTGTTGTAGATTTCACACTCTATTTCCCGGATCATATGTTTCACAACATATTTTAATAATTAAATTAGTCAGATCGAAAAGTAAATTAAGTTCAAAGTTGAAAAATCATCATAATTTATTTTATATTTTAATATTAGCACATCCATTTTATCTCTTCATTTCACCATATCTCAGGGTAGGGAGAAGGATAAAGTAAACTACTCAGACTTCATGAGAAAGATACAACAAAACACAAATTTCAGATATAAAAGAAACTTTATACAACACTAATAAATAAACAACACTTATCTGAAACTCTTTCTCAAAACAAATCCTTTGTAGCCTCTTCTAGAAAATGTAGGGAGGAGAAATCTCTCACTTTTCTCCTTCTTTAACACTCTTAGAGAAGAGTTCACACTTAATCTCACCACAAAACTCTAAATTATAAGAACAATTGACTCTAAATGGTTGTGGAATGAAAAATGGAAGAATGTGTGATGTGTAGAAGGTTGAATTGGGGTGATGAGATGTCAGGAAGAGTCGCTTTTCTGAGCAATTTTGGCCCCAAATAAATCCTAGAGTCGGTTCTCCAATAGGTGCCTCCTAAAACTCTTCAAAAAAAATCCAAATTCTTTGAATCTTCTAGAAATAAGGGCCAAATCGACATTGATGCCGTTGGTGCCCATTCTGGCACCTTCAGCTCCAGTGTTCCGCAATTTAATTTGATGCTCTCTTTCAAACGATGCCGTCTGAGCTAAAAAAAATTTCAACTTCTTCATTTTTGCTCCAAATTTCATCCTTTTTGCTTCTTTTTTGCTTCAAGTTCTAAAATTCAACAACCTATAAGAAAACATAAAAATCCCTTCCATTAAAGTGAAATATCGCCAAAAATAAGTATAAAATGTAGGTCTAAAAATACATATATTTTTGGTGTATCAAAATTCCCCAAACTTACATGTTACTTGTCCTCAAGTAACTCCTCCACTATATAAAAATATGAATTATGGTAAAGAATTTAATTTCTAGATTTCCTTATATTAGTCCACTAAATACAATAGCATAACTTAACAAAAAATCAAAACAACTCTAGTTAATACTAAAGGTATAAGAATATTTAGCAATCAAGTCCAAGATTTCTGATTCTTTATTCTTTTAAAAAAAAAATGCAAATTGTCATATTAAAGTCACTTAAGGTTTTCATATGAAAAAGAACTTCATAAAACTTTACTAGTAAATAAACTAATACTTAAATAAAAGTTTAGATAATGCAGCAAGCCTTCTTTTTTAAATTGATTCAAGTGAAGCCAATTTTTAATTAAGCATCTCCTCAAACTTCTTCCCACATCTTTTCTTTTCTTTTCTTTTCTTCTTTTTTTCTTTTCATATGAGGATTACTATATCTGGATAGCCTTTAATGATTTTGAACTTCACTATCCTCTTCTTAACGTAAAAAGCTTGTCACATTTCTTCACTTAATAAAATTATATTAGCTTAAAGATTTCATAAAGTTTAATTTTTTTCTTTTTACATGAACCATTAAGATTTTTAATATTTGAAAAATACAATTTTCTTTACTTAAAATAGAAAAACATAGTCTTTTCTTTTATACCAAATATCTTAATCTCTAAAATTAACCTTTTACTAAATCTTATTTTTAATATATGCTCTTGGGCTATCATACAAAGTTTATCTTATGAAAGTTCTCCACATTCTATTTCTTACTTGTCTACCTCTATTGTATGTTCTTTAATTTACGATTCCTCCTTTCTCCAGAGCATCCATTTGATCTAGAAAAGAGATTTATTTAGAAAAGAGAATAATATGAGGATAGACAAGGTAATGACTATTAGAAAAATAAAAATAAAAAAGGAACAAAAAAGGATTGGTGACTCTACTCGAGAAGAGACTTTCTCTCTATTTTAGAAGTCCAAATTGCACTTGTGTGACTGCATTTCTTCTCCTAGCATCACTTCTTGTGTTTTATTTCACCATGAATTTCAGATTTATGTGCTAGTTTCCACAGTTGGGAACTTATTGCTATTTTGTTCTTTCTCTTACCCTCAACATTCTGATTGTTGCACCTTCCTAGAAACTAATGCATTTGTACTCATTTGATTAATTGTTTGAACGTTTTTCCTAGAATTTTGACAATTTTCCCTCTTTGCTTAAAAGAAATGGATAGCGAGAAGGTGATTACAATTGCTACTACTGAGGGGAACACTACTACCATTACTCCTGGCATTTTATCTGCTCCCAATGGTACAATAACCTTCAATTCATTCAAGCACACTATCTAGATTACCCTGGGCAATCCCATGTATATAGAGGTGTCTTCTCAGTGACATTCTCCCAAAAGGAAGAGCCATGCACATGAGGTTTCTTCCACTATGGTAGCTTGTGTCGGTACATTCCCTTCTACAAAGAATAGGCAAGTGCCTAGTAGCAACATGCCACAACATGTTTCTCTCTTCTCTTGGCTATCTGGTGTTCCCTCTATATTTTTAAGGAGTTTTTTACCCTATGGTAGTCTCTTTGTTGGATATCTCTGTAGTTGCCACCACAGGTCAGGCTGCTATCTCAGCTTCTGTCGTTTCTTGTACCTCAGAGGCTTCTCCTACTAAAAAAATGAGCAGGAGGGCCCAAAAAATTTAGAAAAGGTTGCTAAATTCCTAAAAATAAGGTCTATTTCAAATTTATACCTCATATATAGTTCCAAGCCATATGGTGTCCCAGATTTTCTTGGTTGAAAATCCCTTTGTTGTTCTCTCTAGTTGTGAGGATCATGTCCCTGCCAAAATTACCAGGAGGCACTTACCGCCTTGGGACACAGGCCATCTTAAGCTTATTGTTAGATAGATCATACCGACATGAGACTTTCAATTCAAAAGATTGTGGGGGTGGTATCCTTCATGAGAGGGAAGGATCACTTTTCTGAGGTGAAGTTCCTCATAAGGATCTCTGAGATGTCTGAGCAAGTGGTGAGAGAGCTTTTCTACTTTCCTTACCCTAAAGGACTACGTAGTAGAAGATTGGGGTCCACCTGTCAGTTTGTTCAAGGTCGGGGTACTTTCATTTCATAGTAAAGACCATCCAACAAACTTTGGAGCCCTAAAAGGCTCCAGGCATAATGTTCGATGAGCACATCTAGAGCTTGGTTTCGTTCCTGTTATTAGTTCTACTGTAGTGGCCTTGTCTACACCTCATGTTGTGACCACATCTATTAAAGTTAGTAAAAATAAAAATTGGTTGGCTTATTACTCAACTTCTTTGATTAGAGAAAAGATAGATGATTCTTTTGACAATTAAGGGAGGTCAGGGGGCCCCCGCCAATACTCTCCTTACTTATTTTAGAATAAGTACATGTGTAGAATTACCATCCAATCCTGCCTAAGATTCAATGGGTCTATAAGACTCTTACTACTATAACTATTTCAGTTCCATTTCTCACTTACACTCCTATTGATTTAATCTTAGAGAAAGCTATTCTTCTAGTTGATCGCATTCCGGAGCCACCTCAAGTGAACCTTGAGAAGGAGCCCAAGATTAATTCTGAGTATGACCTATCCAGGGATCTTTTTAATCTTCCCAAGGATCTCCTCAAAGAGGATGGTATTTTGGATAAGTAATTGCATTATTATGAGATTAAAACTCACTATGTCATCAAAAGGAATACCCCATGGTCGTGAGTTTTAATCTTAAGGAAAGTTATTCTTCTAGTAGATCTTTGACCATGGGTAGTCCTTGTGATGACATTATGAGCCTCTACACCCATGCTGCTAACATCAATGAGGTTGATTATAATGATTCTGTAGAGGTTCGAAATTTTCCTAACATTGATCAAGGAGATCAGACCAAGGATGAGACTATCACTCTCTTACAGGGCCAGATAACTCTCCTTACTGCCCAAATAATAGCTTTATAAGCTGACTAGACTTGGTCAGATGTAGTCTTGCTTCTAATGCAGGTACAAACACATTTAATAGTGCTTGTTGTATCGCCTAAGCATACAAGAAACATTCAAAACACTTCATTTGATTCCACCCAATCTGAGCAAGCACCTTCTCGTGCACATTTACAATCTCTAGTGCATTTGAAAATTAAGGCCGCCATAGTAGCTTAACAAGGAGAGACCATGGTGAGGAGAGGTTTACTGTTCCTCAAGGCTTATGAGTACATTCTGTATCCTTTGTGGTTTGTCCCTCAATAGTTCAAGTAGTTTGATTGAGTTGAAAATCTCTGATAGCACATTGCCCAATTCTGATTGTTATGTTGCAACGTCAAAAATAACCACGCTTCGCTCCTTCGCCACCGACTTACCAAATTACACATTCAAAACGTTCCCCAAATTAGAATATGCATTATAAAATGCTTTCTTGATGCTCAACACTGGGTCACCATGAGTGATTTAATGTCGATCCAGGAAAAGCCCAAAAATTTTATTAGTGGACTTCGTCATTCATTGTAGAAACTTGAGTTTGAAGTGTGATCCTCTCTATCAAATATAGCAAGTCGCCACACTCTTCACGGGCAAGATAAAAGGACCCATATTTGTCTTGTTAAAATTACTCCATTCAGAACCTTCAAAGTGTTGATAGTGAAGGTAGTCAATTTTCCAGACACTATAGAAACTTTTGTCCTTAAGTTTGATGATTAGGTGAAAGGTAAAAACACTTTTATAGTGAGACCTTCGAGAAGAACAGAAGAGTGCTTAACTTTGAATGCAATTGATAGCAAGCTAAAAAAGCTTGTCCTATCTACTAAACATGCTCACCCAACTTCCAAAAAGTGAATGACCCAGCCTTCTGAGTAGAGAAAAACTAAGGCATATTCTTTCAAAAAGAAAGGCCATAGGAAGATCTTTAAAAGATTGATCAACAGGGTATGTAGCTTCCTCAACTAGGAAAGCTCGATGATGTAAAGAAAACCTGTGAGCCCAACTACTATCACTATCATAGCCATCTGGGGCGTGTGTTTGAAGATTACTATGTGTTTAAGAATTGGGTTGAAGCCCACTACAAAGGTAAGAACATCAAGATTCAGAGCAGCACTTTAAGAAGCCTCTTGGAAGAGGAGTAGCCAAAGTCATTGCAGTTGTTCCAATCACTTGTTCTATCAAATTTAATATTGATGTACTTTCTGTCCCTCTAATGCCTTTTATACCATTTATGAATAAAAGAAAGAAAAAATTTCTAACTAATTTTTCTGTTTTTCATATTTTTATGGTTAGCTCTTATAGATGCGACATAGAAGATATAAGAAAAGGAGAAGAATAATACTCATGATTGCTCTCCTTTGATAGCGCTTACTGCATATGTGACGATCTAAACAATTTGTTAGATGATATGGGTGAGACATTCTCTTCTAAAGGCCATTACATAGAGCCGCTACATGAATCTTCCACTAGGGACGCTCCCACTGGATCCCCTAGAAAGGATGCTTAGGAAGTCTACTTGCGAAGTGACAAGCTCTTTCCTTCAAGGATGGCTAAACCCATTCCCAATGACAAAAGGAAGGAGGTCATCACCTAAGAGGAAGATGATCCTCATGATGTTTTTCCCAGACCAAGGGAACTAAAAATTCTACCAGAAAAGAACATAATTATGTGCTAGTGAACCTTAAAAGGCATCATTGAGCTTCAATAATGCTCTCCTTTTGTCCTTGGTGTTGAGGGAAACTTTTGTGAAAGCTATTTTAGAGAACAAAGTTTTTTATGCCTACTACATTAAAGAGAAAATGAAGGAGGTGCTCATATAGTAAGACAAAATTATTGTCCCCTTTTCAGTAGATGATTTATTATTAAGCACAAATGACCACAATCGTTGCTTATACATAAAAGCTATGGTATACAATAAACCTTTGAACTGTATATTAGTTGATCTCAGTGCATCCATTTACACCATTAGAATGTGCACCCTTGAGTTGCTTTCTTTAAGCATGCGATAATTATGCTTTGATTGAATCATGTTGAACAACTTCAATGAGAAGGGGCAACCAACCTTAGGGTCCATAAGCATTTGTTCCTTGTTTAAAGAGTTCAAAAGTGAATCCAAGTTCCACATCATCCATGAAAGAGCATCCTTTAAAGCCTTGCTTAGACTTTCCTGGATTTATGAGTATGGAATGGTACTTCGACTTTGAAGTAATGCAACAAGTGCATGCACAGAGGATGATCCACCTAAAAATTACTTATTTTTAGTGTATATTTCATGCTCATTTTATGCACATTTTTAATGATATTATACTTTAAAGGAAGGTATTTTGCATATTTTTGTCTTCAAGTACAAGAAATGGAGTTTTGGTGAAAATGAAGCAAAAATGATGCAATTTGGAGCCAAGCCAAATTGAGCAAAAAAGAAAATTATAATCTGGTGCATTTTGATATGACTTTCCATATTTAATCTCCTTTATATTTATTCCTTGTTTTTAAAATAAATTACAATTTTTTTAAAAAACTATTTTCATATATATCTTGTAGGTATACCAATCTGTAGCGCAACAGAGCTAAAATGGGGCAAAACGGTGTTGAAACTGAGCAAAACAAAGCGAAACGATGGAGCTACATTCAAGGTAGTGCTATCGCACCCAAAATGGCACCATAGCACCAGACACATTCATTATACCACCCCAGACTGGCGCATTAGTTCTCGATAAGGTTATTTGATGGGTTTTTGGTGATTCTGGGCCATTTTGGGATGTTCTAGAAGCTTATGGACAACTTGCACGCCCCATAGAGTGATTCAATGAATATAGACACTTTGAAAAGCATTTAAATGATGAAACGTGTCTCTTGGAGTGAAAGGGTGTATCTTTTGGATGAACAGATGTGTCTCTTAGAGAAAGGAGGGGTTTTTGGGTTTCTTTAAAAAGTGGGGCTTGGCACCTCACATGACATGTAATTAGGGGAGTTTAGAGAATAAATTAGGTAGTGTTTTAGGAGGATTTTGGTGTGAGTTTATGGAGATATAGATTTCTGGAGAAATTGGTAGGAGATTTTGAGAGATATGCGTAAGGAAGTATGAGCGGCGCTTGGATAGGCATGAAACTTTGTTGGAGAGATTTTTCTTCTTTCTTTCAGAGGGAAAAAGCTAAGTACTGTGTTAGTCATTTCCTTGTAATTTTTCTAAACTCATTTTAGTGGATTTTATTTGATTTAAACTAGGTATTCTTTTGTGTTTTATCCATGCTTCGTAAGTAGTTTTCCTTACTCTTTTCTTTTAATATGAAATAGTGGTATGTGTAGGAAAATTTGTTTCATGATAGAATATTTTTATTTTCATGCGATGATTAATATCTCCTTTGTTTCATTAACATAACTTAAGTGGCAATAGGTTATTTTTACATTTGTTCTAAGTGAAACTAAAACTCGGAAGGGCGGTGACCTTGTAACTTGGTGCAGTCAAATTAATCGGTTGGCTAGTAAAAGAGTTTAGGCGACAATGCAAATTTTAAGGAAATATAATTTGATGATCCATTTCTATTAGATGCTTCTAGGTGAAAAATAGTTGCATAAAACAAATACAATACTAGACATACTTATACACTCAAAAAAGCGTAGGTAGACATATGTTCCTTGTTGACACATAATTAATTACTTAATTCTATCAATCCTTTTACTGATTTTGCCATTATCTTTATTTTACTTCTCTTTTGCAATGAAATAAATGCATTTTTATGAATTTTAGTTTTCTCAGATATGCACTTATTTAATAAATGTGATTGTATTTTCACCGGCTCTTGTTTTACTTTGAAAATTGATCACTTTTGAGGTTAAAATCTGTTGCAAAACATAATGATCTGGGTTGGCTATGATTTCACCTAACTAGTGGATACCATACTTCATTTTAGGTAGAGCCATTGCAATTACTTAAGGGGGAGTGCAAATAAATAGGGAGATAAGTTTTGATGGGTGTATAATTGGTTAGATATAGAGTGATAGGCTAGATTCTTATCAATTTGATTTAAGGTTTAGTACCCTGATGCTGGTATTCCGTCATCATGGTGACATAGGAAACAGGGATCTAGAGGTGAGAGGCTAAATAACATTGAAGTGGAGTCAAGATGTTAAGGAATTTGCCTTAAGTTAGCCAATGTTCTTTGCTAGCACCGGGAGGGGACAAAGAATAGGTATGCTCCTACTTGTCACTGACAACATTATATTCTAAGAATTTCATTCCTTCACATTATCTAAGTCATTGCATGCAAAGGGTAGTCTTTAATATCTCAAAATTATCCAAACAAATTTCTCCAGAAAAGTTATCTTTATAACTAGAAAAGTTATCTTTATATTAATATTTGCATTTAGAAATAGTTGTTATCATTACATTTAATATTTTCATTCAAGAGTAGTTACTAGATAAAATGTCATCTTAATTGCCTTCCAAACTAAGTTCTGATAGTAGTAAACTAGAAATAGCCTAAGGGATTTCTTACCTCGCTTTTCTGTTGGATCGATACTTGGGGTCTTAAAAGAAAATCCTATATTACTTGAAACGATACACATACTTGCGTAGAACCCATAGTGTGTGAAATATAAATCAAATTATAAATTTTATAAAATATTATTTTGCACACTAGCGGCTTAAATATAAATTGGTTCAAGTTTTTTGCCAACTTACAGTGCTTAAGAATCTACGTAATTATGGGGCGAGTCAAGGTTTTAGTGTAGTTGCCAGGGAAGCTTCAGTAAAAACTTTTAGAAAAATTTTAGTTAAGCCTATAAGACTTAGCTTTGGAAATTATAGTATTATTATATAGTTTGTTTAATTATTGTGTGTTTATTTTATAAAAAAATAATACCAAAAATATTTTTAAGATCTATTCTATTAGTCAAGTCTTTAAATTTGTATGTATAGTTCAAGAGCTGTAGACCTTGAACTTATGATTCAGATCGAGAGAGAGCTATTATGTTAATTATTAATCAGAAAAGACTCAATGAATTTATGGTAGAAATGGCAAATCAACAATATAATGAATATTCAAAATTGGATTATAATGCTAATAAAGGGCCCCCAACTATTGAGGAAAATTCATTTGGACAATGGGTTGAAACTAGCCATGAGATTCACAATCCTTATTCCAACTATTACAGCCCAGGTTATGAAAATCATTTGAATTTTAACTGGAATATTGATTTTGGAAGAGAAGATCAATTTTGGAAAGATATTCAATTTAGTCGGACATGTAATTGAAATAATTAGGATGACTTTAATGATGGATTTCATTCCTTATAAATTTAATTCCAACCCACAGAATGAGGACAAGGAATTACTGTTAGAAGAGGTTGTGATTTTAATGGTGAGTCAATTGGAAAGTCAATTGTTCGCAATAAGGAACATAGAAAACTAACAGGGGTCGATTATTAATTCAATTGACAGTTACCTCCTAGAGATTTTACTTAGTGAACAAGATAAAGCTATCCAACTATGTAGTGGAAGAGAATTGGAGAATATGGTTCCAATAAATAATGAGTTGAGGAAGAAGGAAAAGGAGATCAAAAGACCAATGGAAATAAATTCCTAAGGAATTAGGAAAATTTATTTCATCAACTAAGATAAATATAGAAAGACCACCTTCACTAGTTAATCAACCCCAAGGGGAAGAATTTGAAAAGAACTTTAAATAGAGAAATAACTAGTAGAAATTGATCTAAAATCTGAATCAGATAAAAAGAATCTGATCCAAAATTAAGGAGATCTTGAATTATCCAATAGAGGTCCATTTTTATAAATTTCAAGGAAGATATTAATATGCAAATTAAGAAAACCAATAAAAGAATTTTGGATCTAAAAAGAAACATGAGGAACAATGATATGGATCAATCTGAAATGGAAAAGCTAAAAGAAAAATTAAAATTTAAGGATTTTTTAGGAATCCCTAACTCTAAAAAACATTGAGCGATTAATTAAGGATTACTTAAATGGAATTTTAATTAAGGAGGAACCCTTTGTTAGGTTGGCGACATTAAACATAGTGCTTCATGGGAGGCAACCCATGGTTACCTTTTGTCAGTGTGTTTGTGAGATGTAATTATTCAAGGTTTGATATGTTTTTTTAGTGTGGATTGATCAGTTTGATTGGTGTTGGTGGATGTTGGATTGTTAGTGGTTTGATTTGATCTTTGAGTGTCATGAGGGGGTGATTCCTTAACTTCTTATGACTAGACTTGTATATTTTTCATGTAGTAGTTGGATTGATGAGCCAACTATAACACGGGTCTTATCTAGATTTGAGTTTTACACAAGAGATCTTGAATTTGAACTGTGACAATTCCATCTCAATTTTGTTACTTCCTTTCTTTGACCTTGTTTTCATTTGATATGAGCATGAACCTATTTAATGAGGAACTTGTGGATGATCTTACACTACCCTTCAAAATTTTGGAGGTGCTCAATTAAAAGGATAAGGTGGTGCCTGAGGTTGGTGCTCGAGAGCCAATATATCAAAGATAATCTTATCCATACGATTAGACTCTATATAATCATTTATAAGTACCAAATTTATTAGTGTAGTGATTTCGTTAGAAATTGGAAGTAAGGTGTTAAGATGCAATTAGTTAAAGGAAGAATTGATCTCATTTATCATGTGTATTTATGTTTGTGTTACAACAATATAGAGATTTGGAGAACACTTAAATATAAATATATTTATATATTCATATGCCAATACTTGTCATGCTTGTTAGACCTTTCTTTAGTTTAATTTTATTCTGGAAGGTTTAGTTTAGATTTACTTTCTGTTGCAAATTGTTCCCTCCTAATGAATGCTTTTAAATGTTTCTGAAAGACATTTGTGGTGGATAGAATTTAAAATCTATTTTTTTTCCTGTTTATATTTTTTGTACTAAATGCTATACATGATAAAAATCAAGTTTGGGGATAGGAAGAATAATTAATTTCAAAGTTAGTATACTTCCTCTTAATTTAATATTATTGCAAGCATGTTTTGGGCAAGATTTACTTTTTTTACAGTCTTTCTATTCTGATTATGCATTTATATGAATTTGATGGGATTTTAAAGTTGCCGGTATATTCAGCTTTTATTCCTGTTCCATTTTATGGAATTGATTGCAAAATATTTAAAAATTTAAGTCTAAGGGGACAGAAAAATAAACATCAAAGTTAAACTTTATTTATCCTGAAAGAAACTATAGATAAATTTTTTTTTATTTTATTTTGTTATGTGGAGTTATTTTAAGAATACTAAAACCTTAAGTATAGAAATGTAATAAGAAAACTTAGTAAAGACTTTAGTAAAAAGGATGAAGTTAAAGTTAATATGTTTAGTAGAAAATAGTAGGAAAATGATTTTACTATTTATAGTAGGAAAAATTGAATTTTTGAAAAATTAAAGATTTTTAGAATAGTACTCTTTTCTAAGAAGTTATACTCTATTAAAAATTATTTTTCTAATACTACATTTTAAGTTAAGAAAATAAAATAAGTTTTAACTTTAGAAAAGGGTTAGTAAAATTCAAAATTATTAAAGGTCTATCCAGATATAGTAATCTTCACCAGAACAAAAAAAGGATAAAAGAAAAAGAAAAGTAAAGTAAAATATGAAAAAGGGAGGAGAATCTTGAGGAATATGGCCTAAACTAAAATTGATTTCACTTGAATCTTTATAAGGAAGAAAACTTAGGATCAATCCTAAGCTTAGTGTCATAAGTATGATTAAATATAATTTTTCTATATGTCATAAACTCTAGAGTTAATATTTTTTTTTAAATGCAAAGTTTGGAAAATTTTCAATTATTTCTGAATTAAATAGAAAATCAAGATTCCTAAGTTTAATGCTAAATATTCAGATACCTTGGATATCATCTAATTTACTGTAAATTTTTCTAAGTTGGCTTATAACATTTCTAGAACAAAAGTTTAGTACATCTTAAAGAAAAACACAAATCAACATATTTTTAAAGTTCTAGTGTTACTTGAGGATAAGTATCGTTAAAGTTTGGGGGAGTTGATCCACCTAAAAAATTACCTGTTTTTAGTGTTCATTTCATGCTCATTTTATGAACATTTTTAATGATATTACACATTAAAGGAAGATATTTTGCATATTTTTCTCTTCAGGTACAAGAAATGGACTTTTGATGAAAATGAAGCAAAAACGGTGCAATTTGGAGCCAATTTGAGTAAAGGAAAAAATTCTAATCTAGCACATTTCGATTTGACTTTCCATGCTTAATCTCATATATATTTAATAAATGTTTTTAAATGAAATTACACTTTAAAGAAAGGTTTTTTCATGTCTATCTTGTAGGTATACTAATCCGGAGTGCAATGAAGTTGAAATGTTGCAAAATAGAGCTGAAACTGAGCAAAACAGAGCAAAAAGAGGAGTTGCGCACAGGGTGGTGCTATATGGCTCCATAACGCCAAACACAAGTGCTATAGCACCTGAGACGGTTATTGGATGGGTTTTTGGTGATTTCGGGCCATTCTGGGATGTTCTGGAAACTTCTGAACAACTTGCACACCCCATGGAGTGATTCAATGAATTTAAACAATTTGAAAAGCATTTGAATGAAGAAATGTGTCTCTTAGAGTGAAAGGGTGTGTCTTTTGGGTGAAAAATGTGTCTCTTAGAGAAAGGAGGGGTTTTTATTTCTCTTTAAAAACAGGGGTAGGTCGCCTCTCATGAAAAGTAATTAGGCAAGTCTAGAGAAGAAATTAGGAAGTGGCAACATGTCCTTTGTTTTATTAACATAACTTAAGTGGCAATATGTTATGTTAAAAGTTGTTTTAAGTGAAACTAAGACTTAGGAAAGCGGTGATCTCACAACATGAGTGCACTCACATGGACCGGTTGGCTAGTGAAATAGTTTAGGTGACAATGCAACTTTTAAGGAAATATAATTTAATGATCTATTTCTATTGGATGCTTCTAGGTGACAGATAGTTGCATAAATTTAGTTGAATACTAGGCATACCTTGTTCCTTGTTGGCACATAATTTATTACTTAATTCTATCAATCTTCTTACTACTTTTGCCATTATCTTTATTTTACTTTTCTTCTACAATGACATAAATGCATTTCTAGGAATTTAGATTTTCTTGGGTATTCTCTTATTTAATTAATGTGATGGTATTTTCATTGGCTCTTATTGACTTTGCAAACTGATCACTTGTGAGGTTAAAATGCATTGTGAAACAAAATGACCCAGGAGGGCTATGATTTAACCCAACTAGTGGATACCAAACTTCATTCTAGGTAGATCCATTGCAATCACCTTAAGGGGAGTGCAGCTAAATAGGGAGATAAGTTTTGATGGGCATAAAATTGGTTAGATCTAGAGTGACAGGCAAGATTCTTATCAATTTGGCTTAAGGTTTAGTACCTTGACACTAGGATTCGATCATCATGGTGACATAAGCAAGGGGCACCTAGAGGTGAGAGGCTAGATAGCATGGATGTGGAGTTGAGATGTTAAGGAATCGAGCTTAAGTTAGACAATGTTCTTTGCTAGCACCAGAGGGGGTAAGGAATAGGTATGCTCCTATTTGTCACAAATCACATTATATTTTAAGCAAATCATTCCTTCACATTATCTAGGTCATTGTACGTGAAGGGTAGTCTTTAATATCTAAAAATTCTCCAAACCAATTTATCCGGAAAAGTTATCTTTATATCTAGAAAAGTTTTCATTAGAATTAATATTTGCATTTAAGAATAATTGTTATCATTAAATTTAATATTTGCATTTAGGATTAGTTGCTAGATAAAACACCATCTTCATCGACCTTCCAAACTAAGGCCTGATAGTAGTAAACTAGAATTAGCCTAAGGGATTTCTTACCTCGCTTTTTTAAAACAGCCATAAGCCATGAACCCCTCACGACATGCCAAATACATAGAGTTTGTGGAGCCACATAGGGAGACACCTTTTTTGACTCAAAGTCAAAAATCATCATGAGGGGAGGATTATATGGCACCCCTCATGAATTCCACATCACCCTTCTTGAGCTAGGGTGGATTAGTCAGGCCTACTCATGGTTGAATACCATTATCCACCTCACTTCCCTCCAATAGAAATGAAGCTCACAAAATTTCTTCCCTCACTATTTTTCAAGCTCATGATGAAGAAGCCTTGGAAAGGGGAGAAGGGAATGTCCACAGCTAAAATTCACCTCACCAATCTTCTCTGAACTCCTCAATCCACCTACCATCTCCTCCAATCAAGCCTGAGCTCAGCCATCCCTTCTCGTGGCTATAAAATGGCCATACCCAAGAGCTCCCACAAGAGGTGATGACATATAGAGCCCTCAAACCCTAACGCACTCAAAAACAAACTTGTTCCCCATACCCTAATCAATAGAACCCCCATAGTTTCAGCCTTTAAATCCACAGGGTGCTCTTAATTTTAAACTTGAAATGCTTGGTGAAGTCTTGGGTTTGCATAAACCTTAGTGAAAGCTCAACCTAAGCATTCTAAAAGCTTCACCTTAACCTCATGGCACTTCCTCAATCAAAATTGGCCCTTCTTGTAGGTTCCAACCCACTCTAAGATGAAGTCGTGACCCCATTTCTGAAAGAGTATATCCCAATCCAATTTCACTTCAAATTAAAGAAATGAGGAGCTTCACAAGGACAACGTGATCGTTTCCATTAAGTTCAATTGAAGCCTTATCATTTGAGACCATGTATGGACCTCTAAGCCTAATTCTTTGCTTGGGTTTGAGATATTATGAAGAAAATTATTACACCATAGCCACATAACCGTATGGATATGTTCATCATGTTAAGATGAAGCTTTTGAAACAAATTTCATGAAAATCCATTAAGATTTGAGCAAGATCTTGAGGTTTAACCATGAGTGGTTTTCGGGTGAACATCCCCCAAGGACAATTACTCGATGTCATCCATTTCTGTGTATCAGAAATGGTCATCTGTAATTAAATCGGACCTTGGGCAATGTGATTGCCCATGTGTAAAGCCTCACAAATCAGCTACTGCCAGGTGGAACTTCAGAGATTCTTATGATTGTGTGGCACCACATGGATTAAATAGAAAATATTAGTTTTCTTTTTAATTAATTCTAAAAAATACCAAATATATTAAAAAAATAATAACATTACAAAGAAAAATCATAACAATGACCAAAAAATACCTCTGAATTCAGGATAAAAAGGAGAAATTTATAAAATGAAAATTGGAATTAATTAATTATATTTATTTTTTAATTAATTAATTTACTCTCTAGAGTAATTAAATTATTAAAAATTAATTATAAATCTAAAAATCACAAAATTTTCAGGGATTAATCCTTTCATCCTTAAAGACATTCCCTGATTTTCCAAGGTAAGGAAAAATAGAAAAAGTCAAATCCACCAATTTTCACCGAAGTTCATAATGATTTTAAAAATTAATTATAAAAAAAATTAGAAAATTAGAAAATTGTTAGAAAATTTAGGGTAATGAACTTAATCTCTAAAATAACAATGTCTAGCCTTTAACAAAATTTGAAATGACAACATAGCCATTTAGGGTAAATAAGTAAATTTTAAAATTTACATTTTAGCCCTAAAATTTTTATAGGCTTGATCACTTGTCTTAAATGACTATTAAGATTAATCCAATGCTAATATTTAGGTTTAATTCATAATTAGACCTAATGTAAATCTAAGCCTTAATCAAAATTGGGCAAAGTCTTACTTTAAACCCTTGGGTTCAACCCACATGAACCTAAGTCAAATCAAAACCCTTGGTTTCCACATGAACCTAAGTCAATTCAAAACCCATCAGTTCAACTCACATGAACCTATGTCAAATCAAAACCCTTGGATTTAACCCACATGTACTTAAGTCGATTCAAAACCCTAGGGTTCAACTCACATGAATCCAAGTCAACTCAAAGCCCTTTGGGTTCAACCCATATGAACCCAAGTCAAACCAAAACCCCTTGGGTTCAACCCACGTTAACCCAAGTCAAATCAAAACCCCTTGAGTCCAACTCACATGAACCTAAGTCAAACTTAAAACTTTTGGGGCTTAACCCAATTGAATCCAAGTCAAACATAAAACCATTGGGATCAATCCAAAAGAACTTAAGCCAAGTCAAATGAACCCAAATAAAACTTAAACCTTAATTCGGTCTAACCCTAATTATTCCTAATTAATCTCATTAAGCTTTACTTTTATTAGGCTTAATTAACCTTAAACCTTAATTAGTTCTAACCCTAATTAGACCTAATTAATATCTTTAAGCCTTACTTACATTATGCTTAATTAACCTTAAACCTTTTTTAGGTCTAACTCTAATTAGATCTAAGTAATCTCATTAAGCCTTACTCACATTAGGCTTAATTAACCTTAAACCTTAATTAGGTTTAAACCTAATTAGACCTAATTAATCTCATTAAGCCTTCCTGACGTTAGGCTTTTTTAACCTTAAACCTTAATTAGGTCCAAATTAGTCGTAATTAATCTCATTAAGCCTTACATACATTAGGCTTAATTAACCTTAAACCTTAATTAGGTCCAACCCTAATTAGACCTAATTAATCTCATTAAGCCTTACTTACATTAGGCTCAATTAACCTTAAACCTTAATTAGGACCAACCCTAATTAAACCTAATTAATTTATTTAAGCCTTACTTACATTAGGCTAAATTAACCTTAAACCTTACTTAGGTCTAACCCTAGTTAGACCTAATTAATCTCATTAAGCCTTACTTACATTAGGCTTAATTAACCTTAAACCTTAATTATGTCCAACCCAAATTAGAACTAATTAATCATTAAGCCTTACTTACATTAGGCTTAATTAACCTTAAAATTTAATTAGTTCTAACCCTAATTAGATCTAATTAATCTCATTAAGGCTTACTTACACTAGGACTAATTAACCTTAAATCCTAATTAGGTCTAACCCTAATTAGACATAATTAATCTCCTTAAGCCTTATCTAAATTATGCTTAATCCATCTAAATTTTATTTATGTTTAACCTAAGTTAGACTGAGGGTTTGTTTGGGGTAGCTGTAGCTTATCCAGATAAGTAGCTTATCCTGATAAGCTAGATAAACATGCTGCCTGTTTGGTTTCTGCATTTGAAAAATAGTTGATTTGTAGTTATTTTTGGATTAATGACCATTCTGCCCCTGTGCATACATTTTAATTTAATTTAGTAATTTTATATAAAATTTAGGATTAATTTTAATTTAATTTCTATTTAGCCTATTCAATTGTAGTTCAATAAATTGATTTATAATTAACATATGATCATTTATAAATTAAGCATTTGTTAGTATCTATTATGTTAATTTAAAATAAATTCTATATGAATAAACTAAATATGTAAATGCGGTAAATAGTTAATATTAATTAATAAATAAATTTTATAGTTGTCGGCACTATTTTTGGTATGGGGTTTGCCCGTAAGAAGCTGTCGGTCATCGGAATTGTAATCCCGTTNATGGGGTTTGCCCGTAAGGAGCTTTCGGTCATCGGAATTGTAATCCCGTTGCCCGCTTCGGAAGGACGTTTTAAAAAAAGTTGGGTTTTGAAAAAGATGAAGTCAAACTGACTTCATAATTTTCATAGTTTAGATAATGAGCGCTTTACCTCAAATCCTATATCTATCCCGAAGGATAAACATAAGAATTGAGGGTGAGGCTCGATCAAATAAACTAAAGANTCCAAAGGATAAACACAAGAATTGAGGATGAGGCTCAATCAAATAAACTAAAGAAAATTATGACATCCGTTTGGTCTGCGAAACCAATGTATTGGC
>JXCR01127922.1:78081-89695 GCA_002079205.1 Phalaenopsis hybrid cultivar
TATGACCAACTGTTCTAATTCTGTAAATGTTTTGACTGAGTCGTTGGGTAAATCAGCATACCAGTCAAAGGCGACTCCTGCCAAACTGGTTACAAACTGTTGGCAAAGCAAGGCTTCATTACTTCTTGTGACACCACAATTAGATGGTGACAAACTGTTGGCAAAGCAAGGCTTCATTACTTCTTGTGATACAACAATTAGCTCTGAAGACAAACTGCCAAAGCAAGGCTTCATTACTTCTTGTGACACCACAGTTAGTCTAAAATTGACAAATTGCTGGCAAAGCAAAGCTTCATTACTTCTTGTGACACCACAGTTAGCTCTGAAATGTGCTAGATGCTGCCTGGGATTTCCAGTCCCATCGAATATTTTGAATTTCGGAGGTGTAAAACCCTTAGGAAATGGCACGGTGTCAAATTCCTCTGGGTAGGGTCTACCTTTTAGAATTAATGCACCTCCCTTGGATTGTACTAAAGTATCACGAACTTGCTCAACTATTTATTTGAGATCTTTTTTAGGTATGGTTGTGGATGTAGATTCTTTTCTCGGTTGGTCTTCTTTATTGGCGGATGTTACTTCTCTTTCTTTCTTCTGTAATGTGTACATCCTCTGGTTGATTGACACCTGGAGATACCGACTGCGGTATGGATGTAGATTCTTTTCGCGGTTGGTCTTCTTTATTGGCGGATGTTACTTCTCTTCTTTCTAAACTCTGGTTGATTGACATCTAGAGATGCTGTCTGTGGTATTTGTGACTGACCTTGGATTACGGCCATAGCAGTCATAGCAGCAGTCATTTCTTCTATTTTTTTCTCCAATGAACTGACAAGTTCATCTTTTTGGAGAAGGGCTCTTTGCATTTCTTCGACGACATTTTCATCTCGTGAAGATGCAGAAGCTCTTGTTTCAACAACATAAATATCCATGAAGTCTTCTTCAAGTTAGTCACTGTAATCAAAATCTTCATCTTCTTCGTTTTCAGACACTCCATGTTCCCGAGCTAATTCAAAGATCTCATCTCGAAGTTTTTCAACTTTATCTTCAATTTGCAATATATCACCTGCTTTTGGAGAATCTTGTGTGATTTCCTTCTCCATTTCAGTGGCAATAATTGTAATAATATCAGATACTTCAGATTCTAATTTTACTTCTTGATCAGGTTTACTAAACTGTATCGGTGATACAACTTTGGGTATCCACATCTTCTTTTTCAACAATGATGATTCAGGACAAGGTGTCCTAATAGAATTATCAAAATGTTGAGAAGAAGTATGTTCCTCTTTGTGTATTCCACAGTATTAGATAAATATCTCTGCGGAGTTCTTGGACCCAATCTTGATTTTATGGGTCGATGGTTGTATTCGATAAATATCTCTGCGGAGTTCTTGGACCCAATCTTGATTTTATGGGTCGATGTTTCCGATAAATATCTCTGCGGAGTTCTTGGACCCAATCTTGATTTTATGGGTCGATGTTTTATGGTATCGTCTGCGGAGTTCTTGGACCCAATCTTGATTTTATGGGTCGATGTTTTGTGGTATCAAATCTATTTCCCAAACGGGACCAAACAGAAGTATGAGCAGGTGTACTTTGTTTAGACCTAACATCTCTCAAAATTTCTTCTCTCATCCGAGGGGATATTACATTTCCCATTCGTCTGAGTAACTCATAAACTGAACAATTTTCTTTAGCAGCCAATTGTTGAAAAATTGTACTGACTTGAGAAACAGGATGAATTTCCTTCCTTTCCCTACCACCAATTGTTGAAAAATTGTACTAACTTGAGAAACAAGATGAATTTCCTTCCTTTCCTTACTCTATCTTGAAAGATTGGTAGAGTAGCAGCAATCTTTTGGACATTTTCATGTCCCTCGGTATTCATAAGAGGAATGAATTTACCTCTTCTCAACATGATAATTCTTCCTCCTTTTGATAAAATCCTTCTTCAGTAGGTATTTTTTTAAGGGTCTGTCTTTTAGCCGCCTTTCGGGCTCTCCTATTGCGGTTTCTCTTCTGAGACCGAGTCAATGGTATAGTTTTTGAACTTGATCCGATTTCAAAAGTTGAAGGTACAACAGTTAATCCTTCAGTTGGATTTTCTATTATNTTTGTATAGCTATGCTATGCAATTTAAGCCCTAACCCGATTTAGGATTCTGAGGTTGTCGTTTGTCACGACCTAAACCCTCATATCTTTCAGGCTATTTGTGTAATCGTTTCACACGAATATAAGTCCTAATTAATAAAATTGGCAGGATGATACATTCAACAATTCAAATCCCCAAAATTGAAGGTAAACAGCTGGATAGCTTGGGAAGTCACTAAGGTTCTTCTCAAGATCAGTGACATCCCCTAGTCTTTCTTCCTTTAGATTCCAAAATAAAATGTTCTATATTTGAATCATTCATTTTTCACATCTCTTTGTCCAATTTTGTTGAAAAGACCTAATCCTTTGACCTCTTTGAAGATAATATCCAATGATTTTTATCGAGAGTTTTCTTATGTGACTTCAGTTATCTAATATATAATTAATTATAGGGGCTTGCCCTTATAGGAAGCATTCTCGAACCCAGCTTAAAATAAATCCTATTTATATCTTCATATTAAATAAGGGAATTTGTCGGTCAACATAAAATGATTTCACAGACTTAAACATATGTCATACAATCTTTAGTTTATTTAATCAAGTCTGCACCAGTAAGTAATGTATATATCCCTCAGGATAGGTGCATTACTTATGGTATTAGGCTCATTTATTTAAACTACTAGGGATATGAGATCGGTTCGGTCTTATATTTTTAAAAAATTAATTTTTTTTTCTAAATTATATATGTATTAAATTAAATTAAAACGAGTGTTAGGATATCCATCATAGCAGCTGACAACTTAACCACTCCCAAATTTTTAATGCCGACAAGGTTTGCTTAGTAATGATTATGTCCTTCTGATCAATGAAGAATGAAGTGTTCTTAACCAAATTAATTTGATCATTAGTGAGGATAGTGTTCAACATTTTGCAGTTCCACTGGTCATCAGACCAGTCATCTTTGAGCTGACTGTGATAATTGGGATTGAGAATAATACAAGCAAGCTTCTCCCCATTTCACACTCATTGATCCAACCAAAAGTTAATTTGTCCCTCTCCCAATTCAATTGCATGATGTTCCTGTAGTTGTGGTTCACATTTCATGCTAAGGTTTCTTCACCTCAAAATATAATCTACAAGATTTTCTCCAGATTTTTGTTTTTCCATCATGAGTTCTCCAATAGAAACATGACGTTCCGCGCCGGCGAATCTTTTTATAAATAATTGTTTGTCGACACTATTTTTGGTGTGGAGTTTGCCCGTAAGAAGCTGTCGGCCATCGGAATTGAAATCCCATTGCCCTCTTCGGAAGGACGTTAAAAAAATTTAGTTTTGAAAAAGATGAAGTCAAACTGACCCCATAATTTTNCAAGTCACCTACCCGTGTTCCCGTCTGGCTCCGCTTGGGAAACCGAGTTGATACTGCTATAGTCACCACCAATCATACCACCACCAGGACCGCAGGTCGCCAGCTGATTATGTCAGGACTGGGACCGAGAAGTTTACCAGTCATTCCTGTAATCACGGAAAGAAAGACAAGATGATTACCTGACAGTATAGCCGATCTACACCACGGGGAACATACCTTCCCTCGACATACCGATGTCTCTACTGAGACGTCCCGTCCTGAGGCATCATCGTCAAAGAAGAAGAGAGTATGGGTACCCAAGGTCACTGCACCGATACAGTTCAGTGAGCCTGCAGGACAGGAAGTAAAACCAGTGCCTAAAATATCTGACATCGTCGCGATAATAGCCAACGAGATGGAGGAATAAGTTGAGGATTTCCATCATGGTCTTCCAGATCTTAAAGAAATCAAGGAATTGATAATTGATGAAAAAATTAAGAAACTCAGAATCGAGATTTCTGAATTAGCTCGAGAACACGGAGTTTCCGTCAATAGTTATAATGAAGATTTTGATTACAGTGATTATTTGGAGGAAGATTTCATGGATGACATGTGATCAAAACCAGAGCTACCACATCTGCGCGTGAGGCTCAACCTCACACTGAAGAGAATGCCATAGATGAGCTACGTAGGAATATCCTCCTAAAGGATGATCAAGTTGTTCTACTGGAGAAAAGAATAGAAGAAATGACTGCAGCTATGACCGCCATGGCCACCATTCAGGGGGAATCACAAGCACCAAGGTTAGCTTCTCCAGAGATTAATAAGCTAGAAATCATACACATCGTATATGAAATAAGGGAGGCTACTTCGATAGACAAGGATGAACAACCAAAGAAGGATTCTCAATTAGGTTCCATGCCAGAAAAAGATTTCATGCAAATGGTTGAATAAGTGCGAGAGGCCTTAGCCCAGTCCAAGGGCGGTGCATCAATTTTAAAGGGTAGACCTTACCTAGAGGAGTTCGATTCCGTCCCTTTCCCCAAGGGCTTTGTGACCCCAAATTTCAAGATATTCGATGGGACTGGAAATCCCAAACTGCACATAGCACATTTTTGAGCCAATTATGACAACACAAGGAATAGCAAAGCTCTACTCTGCCAACAGTTCGTCAGCAGCTTGTGAGGGATTGCTTTCAACTGGTATGCTGACTTGCCTAATGGGTCAGTTAAAATATTTTTTGAGTTAGAACAATTATTTGTGGAAAGATTTGCTGGAGCACAACATCATTTGTCTATTGGAGAACTCATGATGGAGTAGCAGAAGCCTAGTGAAACCTTGGCAAACTATATTTTGAGATGGAGAAACCTTAGCATGAAATGTGAGCCTCAGCTATAGGAACATCAAGCGATTGAGATTCTACGCAAAGCATTCTTGGGCCAGTAGCTTTCATGCTTAAGGGACTCACCATCAAATCCTTCGAGAAGCTACTTAGTAAAGCCAGCAGTCTTCAAGAAGAAATGAAGCACATGGAGCCGCATGAAAAGGCTAAGTTGACTAGACTGTTCGAAAAGAAATCAAGGGTAGTCGCAACTGTCGACAAAGGAAAGCAGCCGATAAAGATATATGCTGAAGATCATCGTCAGTCTTCATCACAGTACTCTCAGAAACAGAGCAGTCAATCCAACCAATGACTGTCTAAGGAGGGATCACCTAGAACAGCGGGTAAATGAATATCCCTTTTAGAGCGACAAAAAGTAGTTTATTCCTTCAGAGATGAAGCTGTACCTAAAATATTCAAAAGCTTGATGAAGAAACCAGAATTCAAACTGCCTGATCCGAAGAAACTTGAAGAAGTGGAAAAGAAGAATGAACTGAATTATTGCCCATACCACCGGTTGCTTGGGCACACTGGTGGATAAGAAAAACGAACCAAATAAATTCAAACTGCCTGATCCAAAGAAACCTGAAGAGGTGGATAAGAAGAATGAACCAAATTACTGTCCGTACCACCGGTTGCTTGGACACACTATAGACAAGTGTTTCGTCTTTAAAGACTAGCTCGAGAAGAACCTCAAGAAAAAGAATATAGCAATCCCAAAAGAGTATTTGAGAGAACCTAAAAAAGGTTCCATAAACATGATTTCGGCTGAGTCAATCTCCCCAATTGATCCATATGTCGGAAGAGATGGATGGAGTACAACTTGGGATGAACTCAAGAAGGTCCTCAATCAGATATAGGATTCATCGAAACAAGCTTCTACAAATACTAAAGAAGGATGGAATGAGGTATGGAGCATATCACCTAAGAAGATATTGAACAAGCTACAGTCTGCATCAAAACAAGCCTTCATTCAGAGTTTGTAGCATACCGAGCCTGAGATGAAGATTTCGCTAGAAAATCCGTCATCGTCAAGTACAAAGAACAAGAAAAAGAAGAGCATCGCTGCCAAGATTGATAGCACAGGGGGATAGGATAGGGGCCTTGACTTTGTATGATTATCTTTTTGTCCCTCCGGGGTCTTATGAATATAATGGTTGTGATTCAGGCTACGTTTTGACTATTTCTAGTAATAACGTGACTGATTATAACCAAGCTGGTTGCGATCTCGATTTTTTGACTATTTCTGGTAATAATGTGACTGATTATAACCAAGCTAGTTGCGATCACGATCCCCAAAATGATCCTCAAATTGTACTTTGGTAATAATGTGACTGATTATAACCAAGCTAGTTGCGATCTCGATCCTCAAAATGATCCTCATAATAACATGGCTGATTATGACCAAGCTAGTTGCAATCTCGATCCCTAAAATGATCCTCAAATCGTACTTGAGTCTGATGTGCTCGTTGTCAAATCCAAAAAAGACGTCAAAGATATCGCTTACGACAACATCGATAACAAAGAGCCAACTCTCGAGCGTCATGGTGCACCGTTTGCCATCAACTTAGACCTCTCTGACGAGGAGGAAAAGACACCAGAGGATTCAACAATGATATCTCAAGAAGAAGAAGTCATAGAAGTCAACTTAAGGAGCAGAAAAGTGTTACCACCAAGAACAGCTCCAACAGACAAAGGAAAATAGATAATGACTCGAGAAGAGGTACCCCCACCTTCGTCAGTGGAAGAACCACATAATCAAGACAAAATTGGAGGATCATACAAAGTAGATTACAACGTGCTAGCTCATCTTAGGAAGTTGCCTACCCGATTATGCATCTACAACACATTTATCCTATCAAAGGAGATGAGAGAATCTCTGGTTATAGATTTGTTGGATCTAGAAATTTGTTTAGCTCAACTGGCTAGCACATCCTCATATGAAGTTTAATCGTTGGGAGAATAGTCAGGGGTAACCGTCCACTCTACATCTCCGTCAACATTGGCAGATTTGTGTTGTCCAGAGTTTTAGTGGATCCTAGAGCATCTCTTAACTTGATGAGTCTACGTATTTGTGTTATCCAGAGTTTTAGTGGATCCTGGAGCATCTCTTAACTTGATGAGTCTACGGATGTTAGCGTATTTGGACTTCGACGTTCAGGAGCTCATCGCCGATAAGATGATGTTAAGAGGATTCAACCAAAAGGGAGAAAGAGCCCTTAGATCAATTTCATTACTTATAAAGGTCGGAAAACTTGTAACAACGGTTAAATTTCATATCATCGACGCCGAGACCTCTTTTAACACTCTATTAGGTCAACCATGGATTCATGAGCATAGTATGGTCCCATCATCCCTACACCAGTGCATTAAATACCGCAAAGATGGTCAAGAAAATTGCATCAAGGGAGATCTACAACCATTTTCAGTACAGGAAGTTGGTATCCATGAAGATGGTGCCTACTACGTGCCTCCAAAGAAGACTGTCCTCTCACATGAAATTTTGACAAACAAAGGTAAAGATTTAGAAGAATCACAAAAAGGAGGGCATACAACTCCGCTTCAAAACCTTCTACCACTCCCTTACAACGAGTTGGTGGAGGTTCTTCTAGTTCACGCACCCAAGGTCGAGGCCGGGGACGCGAACGAGGAAAGATCAATTTAATTGTTGAGCGGACTAGGCGAACTATCAACATTGGTGATGAAGACAGTTCTGAAGATGAAATAATGATGACAAAGAAGAAGAAACCTCAGTATGAGATATCCCTAGAATATACAGAGAGGAATGAATATGAAACAATGTATGATCGGATAAACCACTATGTGAATACTATGACCCTCATTCTGATTCTCCCTCAAAAGGTCGAGAGTTTAGAGGTCAAGGAAGTCCTTAGTGTTGGTTCAAAGCTGAACCTCAAAAGGTCGAGATTTAAGAGGTCAAGGAAGTCTGTAGTGTTGGTTCAAAACTGATCAAATTTTACCATGCTTCTACCTCTACTGAGCTTGAAAAAACATGTAAATTTGGATGTTGATTCTAATGAATTAGTGGAATTACCTTTTGGTTACTTCCACCTTGTGTTCAGAAGTTAATTTAACAAGGACACTTACCAAAACAAATGCCAAAAGATAAATTTCAACTTCTTAAAAAATTATGGAAAATTATTTCAACAGGGACACTTACCAAAACAAATGCCAAAAGATAAATTTAAACTTTTTGAAAATATATGGAATGCTAAAAGTCGAGCTCCCAATTCAAAAGAAGGTCTCGGATTTGGTACGGTTGGACCAGTCGATGATTCTGAATTTTGCATGGTTGTTACTAGTAAGTCAGAAGAGGATTGTCTCGATATAGAGGATGACTCTACTGATGAACCAATAGAAGATGCTCCGCCCCAAAATTTGAGGAGGAAATTAAATCTACTATCAATGAATTGAAAGAGATTAACCTCGGAACTGACGAATTTGATGAAGAAATTAAATCCACTGTTGATGAATTAAAAGAGATTAACCTCGGGACTGAAGAAAGACCCCGACCTACTTTTATAAGTTCTCTACTTGATGACAAAAAATCTGCAAAACTGGTCAAACTATTGACAGAATTCAAAGATTGCTTCGCATGGAACAACGATGAACCTTCAGGACTGTCAGCAGAGGTTGCAGTCCATAAACTTGGGGTGGACAAGAATGTAACCCCAGTAAAACAAGCCTAAGAGAATGCGCCTCGAAATAGAACAACAAGTCATCGCCGAGGTAAAGAAATTGATAGACGCTAACTTTGTTAAAGAAGAGAAATACCCCGCATGGTTATCCAATATTGTACCAGTTAAAAAGAAAAATGGACAGATTTACGTTTGTGTTGACATCATAGATTTGAACAAAGCATGTCCAAAAGACGAGTTTCCACTACTTATATCGGAAATGATGGTGAACATCACTTCAACTCATGAGATTTTCTCCTTCATGGATGGATCATCGAGATATAACCAAATCAAGATGGCTCCTAAGGATGCAGCGCTTACAGCTTTCAGAACACCAATTGGAATCTTCTGCTACACAGTGATGTCGTTCTGCCTAAAGAACGCCGGAGCAACATATCAGCGTGCAATGACGAAGATTTTTAAAGACCTCATTCATAATCAAGTAGAATGCTATGTGGATGATCTGGTCATCAAAAGTAAATAAAAATAAAACCATTTGTACAATTTGAGGATCGTGCTTGAACGGTTACGACGATATGACCTTAAAATGAATACCTTAGAGTGCGCCTTTGGCGTCACCTCCGAGAAATTTCTAGGATTCGTTGTCCGTCATCGGGGAATCGAGATGCCCAGATAAGATTAAAGCTATCTTGGAAATGCCTCCCCCTAAAACCTTGAAATAGCTACGTTACTTCCAGGGGAAGTTGGCATATCTGAGACGCTTTATTTATAATCTCTCAGTTAGGTGTCAGCCTTTATCGGCATTAATTAAAAAGGACGCCAAATTTATTTGGGAAGAGAAATTCCAGCAGGCCTTTAAGGACGTTAAACTATATTAATGACACCTCCTACATATTTCAAATGAAGTCCCGAATACAGAAAAATCATCCATAAATACTTCCATTCCATGTTCAATTAAATTACTAAAAATTGACATCATAAGTCTTTGAAATGTCGTAGGTGCATTACGTAGTACAAAAGTCATTCTACGAAAAACAAATGTTCTATAAGGAATTGTAAATGTTGTTTTTTTTCTTATTCTCAGAAGCAATTGGAAATTGGTAATGCCTGGTATATCCATCTAGAAAGCAATAATATTTGTTTCTATCCAATCTATCCAACATTTGGTCTAGAAAGGGTAATGGAAAATGATCTTTCCTGATGACCATGTTTAATTTTTTATAGTCTATACAAATTCACCAACCATGGAATTAATTCATTTTTTTCATTGACTTCAACTGTCATTCCTCCTTTCTGTGGAACATAGTGAATTGGGCTTACTCAAGCACTGTCTGAAATAGGATATATAATTTTAGCATCTAACTATTCTCAGATTTTTTTTAACAACTTCTTTCATTATTGGGTTTAATCTCCTCGGAGGATCAGCTGTAGGTTCATACTGTTCATCTAATAGAATAATGTGCATACAATTTGAAGGACTAATTCCTTCAATATCTGATATAGTCCATCCAAAAGCCTTTTTATATCTTTTCAACATTTTTATTAATTTTTGTTCTTGAATTTTAATTAATATAGAAGATACAATAACATGCAATGTAGATGAATCTCCTAAAAACCCATATTTTAAATGGGTAGGTAATACTTTCAGTTCAAGTTCAGGTGGTTCAACACTTGAAGGAATAAGATTTTTATTATCATTTTCCAACAAATCTAAAGTTTTAAATTGACCCTGAACATAATCTAAATTCTCTTCTTTTATTTCATTTTCTTTCTAATAATACTATTCTTGCCTTAATTTTTCTTCAAACCCTTCCTTAAATTGCTCATTACTCAAATAAATCAGTAACTTCCATCCTAAAACATTCATTATCTTTTTCTATTGTAGGATATTTCATAGCTTTATTTTTGCACATCTATCGCAGCTCTCCCTGAAATGGTCTCCCCAAAATAATAGGAATCTCTTTATCTTCCTCCATATCTAATATGATAAAGTCTATATGAAAAATAAATTTATCAAATTTTACTAATACATCTTTTATAACTCCTTTAGGATAAGTTATTGTTTGATCAGCTAACTGAAGAATTACAGTAGTAGGGATTTGAGTATTAAAAATAATTATTTATAGCATTCAATGTTTCATAAGATGATTGAGTATCAATTATCTGTCCTAATGAATTTTTCTCTAATATCGTTGGTATTTGAGAATAGTTCACCCCAATTTGATCAATCTTTTTAGATATAGTGACAATTTGAGATGCTAAAATAGACATTGTATCAGAATCATGAATACTAGCTGCTCTCTAAGGATTTATCTGTTTGGTGGGCCATTAAAAATTTTTAGTAGCCATTTCCTCTATTAAAGAGTATGCTTCATCAAAAGGTTTTGACATTAATGATTCACCTACAACATCATCTATAATAGATCTAAGTGGTCCTACTAATCTGTTGTAAAAAGTTTGAATTATTAATTATTCTGGTAAAGCATGGTGTGGACATTTCCTAAGCAAATCTTTAAATCTTTCCCAGGCTTCATATATTGATTCCCCTTCAAACTAACAAAAATATGTAATATCATTTCTAAGCGTAGTAGTTTTTGAGGGTGGAAAATATTTAGCGAAAACTTTTTGGGATAATTCTCCCCAAGTTCTGATAGATCCAGGTGCTAATAAATTTAACCAAGCTTTAGCTTTATCCCTTAATGAAAAAAAAGTCTAAGCCTAATAACATCATTAGACACTCCATCATATTTAAAAGTAGCACATATTTCAAGAAAACTAACAAGATGTAAGTTAGGATCTTCAGTAGGTGTTCTTCCAAACTAATTATTTTGTACCATTTGGATAATAGCAGGTTTAAGCGCAAATGAATTAGCAACAACATCAGGATTTTGAATAGTCAAGTGAATTTCATCTATTGTATGATTAACATAATCTTTTAAAGGTCTTTGTCAATTTTCATTTATTTGATTATCTAAGTTATTTGTCATTTCGTTCAAAATTTTAATCTATTTTTGTTGTTTTCAAAATTTTCTAATAGTACGTTCTAATTTTGAATCGTAAGGTACTAAACCTTCAGACCATCTAATATTTCACATAAACAAATATAATAAGAAAAGAACATTTTCTTAAAGATACTCTTAA
>JXCR01127924.1:0-17082 GCA_002079205.1 Phalaenopsis hybrid cultivar
TAACGTTGTTGTTTATCAATTCTTGTTGTAACAATAGAATGACAAGCAAGTCTTCATAGTGGGCTTCCTTAACTTTAAATATGTATTATTTTAGCTGGACTAGGCCTTGTAATTATTTTCGTTCTTAGGTTTTTTTATGTGAAAATTTTGTGTCCTCGATACCCTTAGTCTGTTCGTATGTAGAATTTTCATGCAAAGCTATGATGTTAAATATTTACACTATTGCTATAAATTTTTTGGCACAAGTCACATATTTATATTTTCATACTTGTTCAACACATTTAAATTTTCATACTTGATCTACAACCACTTGACTACAAAATCCAATGATTTTTTCTTTTAAATTTCTATATTCTAAAAAAAATGGACAGGTTACCCATTTTTTTCTCATCCATAGGATATAAATATACAAGCTTTGCTAGAGCTCAGGTTGGTAAATGACTTGTGAGCCAAACTCAATGAGCTATGGAGTTAAAGTTTGAGTTAGGCTTGACTCAACTCAATAGTTTATGAGCTTGCTTGATTTCAAATTTTAATATAAATTACAATTAAATTATATGAGAATTTAAGTAGTTAAGCACGAAGCTTTTAAAAATATTTAAAAATTCTATATTTTCTACTTAAATGATTTTTTATTATTCGTCAATTTCTCATTTTTTTAATCATTTTATTAAAATAATTCTTTGAATTGTAATCTTCTTCTTTTTCGTAATGATGAGCTAATTTGAACTACTAAAATTAAGCTTGAGTTTGACTCAAACTTAATTTTTTAAGCAAGCTAAAAATTAAGCTCGAATGGCTTGAATTTGATTCGACTTGTTTACAGCCCTGATATTGGCCTTAGTTTCTAATTTATGAATAGAGAGTTATAAGTAAACTTGTATGCAACTTTGCTATTCCAACATTTGTGGTGTTGTGTGAACAACGTAATAGTATGTTTGATTGAGAATATTTGAGGAAAATGGGAAAAAAAAACTAAGAAGAAAATACACGATGTATGCTCAAGCTATTGATGTTTAATCCTAAAAGCATAAAGGGGATATATTCTCTACATCTGTATTGCTAGTTATAAAAATCATTTACTTTAATAATCATTTTTTATTTTTTATTTTTTTGAAAGATCCTTTTATAGAAGGTCCCACATCATAGAACTTCTAAAATATCCCATACAAATAAATAAGTGGCATAAATAAAAATAATAAAGAAGGAACATTTTAATTCTCTAAGATGCTTTTTGATCACTTTTCGTGTTGGTTTTTTGTCTTTTTTTTTTTTCAAATCTGTTTGATTTATGTTTTTTTTTGTTGTTATTACTTTTTGCTTTTGAATTAGTCAAGCTATTTTTTGAAAATTATTAAATAACTTTTAGGTATTTTGAATAAAAATCACCTCAACCACTTCCTGCCACCTTCAGACATTACTGTCATCCATTGTCATTGCTGCCCGCCATCATTGCCTTATACTATATTTAATAAAAAATAGCACATATATAATATACCAAACATGTTTTTCTTTCTTATTTAAACATGAATNATTTTTTATTTTTTTGAAAGATCCTTTTATAGAAGGTCCCACATCATAGAAGTTCTAAAATCCCATACAAATAAATAAGTGGCATAAATAAAAATAATAAAGAAGGAACATTTTAATTCTCTAAGATGCTTTTTGATCACTTTTCGTGTTGGTTTTTTGTCTTTTTTTTTTCAAATCTGTTTGATTTATGTTTTTTTTTTGTTGTTATTACTTTTTGCTTTTGAATTAGTCAAGCTATTTTATGAAAATTATTAAATGACTTTTAGGTATTTTGAATAAAAATCACCTCAGCCACTTCCTGCCACCTTCAGACATTACTATCATCCATTGTCATTGCTGCCCGCCATCATTGCCTTGTACTATATTTAATAAAAAATAGCACATATATAATATACCAAACATGTTTTTCTTTCTTATTTAAACATGAATAAAACAAATTAAAAAAATAAAATCCAAAAAAATTTCCTAAGCATCCCTTTAATGTCTTAAAATGGACACTAGTTCCTCATTTGATTTGATAACTTTTATCATTAGCTTGGATGATAGAACAAAACAATAATTCATATATCCTCAATGTGATACATCATTTTGTTTCATTTATGTGTGTTTATGGAGTGAGTAGAGGATGGGGTTGTGGAGAATATTATATCCAATGTCAGTGAATTTGCAAGTCCCCAAGCAACTACACATATGCTAATTATGCATACGAAATTTCATGTTCTCCTTGTGTAATTTTGATTTGAGCAGTCTTGTGTGCCTTGCTTCAATATTATAATGTCGTGCATGCTATATTTTACTATGCATTTGGTAAGGTATTGTTAGTTTCATTAAGCTTTCAGATTCGTAATGCAGGCAACCTTTTGATTTAGATTTAAAGTTTAATATAAATTTGAAAAGATATATGATCGATCGTTTTATGCCTGTTTTGGCTTGAATTAATTAAATGAATAAATATATAATATTTTTTACAATCATTACATACCACACAGTTTTATGTGTTTACATTTCTAACACCTAATCTTTCTTGTTTACATACAACACCCAAAGCTTTAATATCACTTCAAAAATACNCATTTTTTACAATCATTACATACCACACAGTTTTATGTATTTACATTTCTAACACCTAATCTTTCTTGTTTACATACAACACCCAAAGCTTTAATATCACTTCAAAAATACCACTATGACTAACTTTAAAAAGGAAACAAACTTTTTCATGAATAGGTTATGTATTAAAATATTGTAAATGTAAATATCAAACTTAAGGTATTGGATATGTAAACACATAATATATGTGTTATATGTTTGTAAATTTCCCAAAAATTTATTATTTTTTAAATCATTCAAGCTAAATTCGATTTGAACATAAGCTGTAAACAAACAAATTAATTTGAATCCAGTCAAACACGAATTGCTATTCATGAGCTATGTAAAACATGAACTGATTTCGAACAAACAAATTTTTGAAGGAAGACGAATAAACACTGGGCTCGATCATACTTGACTCATTTAAACCCTTAGCTAGCGGCTAAACTTTTGAACTATAAAGAATTCTTGTTTTATCGATTAATTTTATACNGTTTTTAAATCATTCAAGCTAAATTTGATTTGAACATAAGCTATAAACAAACAAATTAATTTGAATCCAGTCAAACATGAATTGCTATTCATGAGCTATGTAAAACATGAACTTATTTCGAACAAACAAATTTTTGAAGGAAGATGAATAAACACTGGGCTCGATCATACTTGACCCATTTAAACCCTTAGCTAGCGGCTAAACTTTTGAACTATAAAGAATTCTTGTTTTATCGATTAATTTTATACATTCTCATTTTCTTAATGTGGTTGATGAANGATTGCTTTTGGATACCTTTCTGATTGCTTTGTTTTTCAAACCGTCATCACAGTTTTGTTTGGGAAACTGCTTTCTTGCTGCTTTTTAGAAAGTTCTGTAGTAGAAAACAACTTTTTTTTAATCAAGCTGTTAAAGTGTGGTGGTTACTAGAAAGCGGCGGTCTTTTTAAAAATAACATAAGTCGTCGTAGTTTTTTGATAATCAGTTTCTTCTGGAGCAGTTTCACAACTGTTTCTTTAAACAACTGCAGCTGCCCAAAACATACCCTAAGTTGATGTCAGATATCTTATCCTGATTGAGCTAGTTTATTAGCGATGCACATGTTTGTGAATCATTATGGAGAAAAGTGTTGAATCTTTGCACAAAGAAGACTATACCACTGGCTTGTATGATTTCTTCGCGCAGGATAATTGGGGATTTCGTAAGAAATATGTCAAACTACGATAACTATCGATCTCTCTCTAGATTAGTGAAGATGAAATACCATGGATGCTTGGATTTCAAGACCTTAGAGATATGCAATTCGAGGTACAATATATCAATAACTTTATAAGCGAGAAATTTCTATTTAAAACCTCTATCCATCATGGGTGCTTGACTGGTTTGAGGTTATTTGTTGAAATCTTACTCGACAACATTAACATGTGTGGAAGAAGTTAAAATAAAATTCATTAAGGATTTTTGGTCTATCCACGGTTGTTTGTTGGAGTGTTATTGGTGACGTTAACCTATATGAGAGGCTCTTCATTAGAGCCTTACTCGAAACGTTAACTTGTTTGAAAGAGATGTAAGAAAATTTATCAAGGATGTTTGATCTATCTGACGTTGTCTGTTAGAACATTAGCCTGCATGGAAGACGTCGAAGAAAATCTACCAACTATTTTTGTTCTATTTAACTTTATTTGTCGGATTACTCAGCGACGCAACCTGTATGGAAGAGTTCGAATTGAAGCCTCCTGTGATCGATTATACTTTGATTGGGAAAGGACGATTGTCGCATGGATCCTAAATCAAAAGGTTAAATTGGTCTGTATTTAGATCGTTACTGCGCTTTTGAGGTCATGGGTACATCCTCATTGTGAGAGTGGAAGTCCAGCTAGGGACTGTATGTGGTTGATAATTTTATTTTGAATGTGGATGACTTGTTCGATTGTGGTCATTTCTAAGATGCTTTAGATGAGTGACCATTCAAAGTGGTAGTTAAAATTACCTCGCGATCTAAAATTAGTTCTCATTGGATTGATGTCTAAAGGACAGAAGACTTGCCATTCAGAATTGTGCCCAATAAATTGATGTGAACTGCTTTTTAAGGTTGTAGTGAAGGTTTCCCCCTTCATCTGAGTCAGTGCGTGGGAACTTGNTTATTTTCAAAATATGGCATGGTGAGACTCACCGACTACAAACTGTATACCTTCAATGACCCAGTTTCTCACTCTTACCTTCTTATTGTTTTTTTATATAAGTGCGTAGGGAATATAACACCATAAAATTTATGGAAAATTTGATATTCTTGTAGTATGTGTCAAGGTTGATTTGACTGTGGTCAAAGAATGCTATTTAAACTTGCACGAAGGTAAAAAGTATGCACCGTGCCGAGTTTGATTGAGTTTTATTTTGTTTCTTTCATTATTCAAATAAAATTTAAAGGATCACATATATGGTCTAAATTAGAAGGCTGCTGGTATGCTTAAACTCAGGATGAAATTTTTTTATCATTTTTTGGCAATAAACCTACAAATATGCTGAAAATACTTTTGTTAGCAAGTAGTGCCGTATGATCTTCCATTCAAAACAAGTGCTGCTTCGCATGCTCCAAGATAATTGTACTTGTTGTTCAAGTTCTTTTTGGAGAATAAATTGGCACAACCCGGCCTAGAAATTTGAAATTTTAAAGAGAACAGATTGTTGGACAATGAAAGTAAAATTTTCAATTACTAAGGTTTTGTTTGGAGCAGCTGCAACTTATCCAGATGAGTAGCTTATCTTAAGCTGCTGATCAACAAATGATCAGGATAAGCTGACTGCTTGTTTGGTTTGTGTTTGGAAAATAATTGATTTGCAGCTATTTCTGGATAAATGACAATTTTGTCCCTCTGCATACATAATATATTTGTGTATACAATAAAAATATTTACAAATGGTGCATCAAAGAAACAAAAAATTGAGCACCTAACATCTTATACAAAGGCATATACCAATGCCCAACCTTTACTAATGATTATCACAAAATAAAACCAAACATAATTATTTCAATGATTTCGAGAAAAAAATAATATAAAACCTTAGGAATCCCTAAAAACAAACAAGTCATTTTTATAATTTGGATGGATTTAAATTAAACCGTACTAAAAAATAAGTAAAAACACCAAAAAAGCAGGATTTACGCGTACTATATGATTTAACTTTTTTAAAAATAAATAAATAAAAAAGAAATAAAACTATTTGTTAAGATTGAACAAACCTNTGTACTAAAAAATAAGGAAAAACACCAAAAAAGCAGGATTTACGCGTAATATGATTTAACTTTTTTAAAAATAAATAAATAAAAAAGAAATAAAACTATTTGTTAAGATTGAACAAACCTTGCTTTAATCCTGCTCAAAACCTTGCGCAAAATAGCCTGTTAAATCTCGCCTGAAAACATGATGGAAGTGGGAAGGCTCAGATTCACCTTCCCCATCATCATGCAGATCCATCTGCTTTCACTAAACCGGCGAAACACATCGACAACAACTTCCCGTAGACGAGCGAACGATCCAAGCCGCTCCGACATCAAACAAAAGAAGCATGACGATCTCTGAAGCACTCTCGGAAGCATTTCTAAACCGGATTAAAATCGTTCCGTGATGGATTCCATCATCAATCGCTCCAGATGTATTGTCTTCCCAGCTAGCTCCAGTTGCGGCTGTACCGCTAGGGTTTCAGAGTCGAAAGGAGGATGAAAGGGAAGGTAGGTGATGGCTTCGAGCGATACCTGGAGAGGTGGAACTGAGGTAGGCGAGAGAGATCGAGCGAGGGAGGAGAAGGACAACTTCGAAGGGCACACGAGGAATAACCCGTCGAGATGCGGAATCAAGACGTGGGACGCGCGGTCGATCCCGTGACCCCGTCTATTAAAGAATCGAAAAAGTTGTTTCTCAATAAACTTCCCGAACGAATGAATCAAACGGCGCGACTGCGTTTTCAAAATGCGCCCGCTCCTATAAGCTGCCCCAAACGGGTACTAATACCAACCAATGAAAANTTCTCAATAAACTTCCCGAATGAATGAATCAAACGGTGCGACTGCGTTTTCAAAATGCGCCCGCTCCTATAAGCTGCCCCAAACGGGTACTAATACCAACCAATGAAAAATTATTATTCATCGTGTGTAATTTAAATCAAGATAGAATGTCTTTGATTTACATTTCTCTTCTATCATTCATTTTTATTTCAATGTTTAAATATGTATGATGAGCTATCAATAAGTCTGTAAATACTTGTACTTCTAAATTATAATAACATTTGAATAATTTTAATTTAAATCAAAATATTTTTAACCCAAAAAATTCCTCTAGATTTCTGTCGATTGATAAATTTTTTGATGGCGTATCAGTTACCTCTTAATTAATAGACTATCTCGTTTGTTTGTTTGAAAATTATCAAAATATTAAAAATTAGATAAAAAATCCAAAAAATTTAAAAACATTTTTTTTTCTGGTGGCGGTGCCCTTTGACGGCCGACACTGGCAGAAGCAGGGGGTAGCACTGGCGGAGGAGCGAGCGTTNCCTTTGATTTACATTTCTCTTTTATCATTCATTTTTATTTTAATGTTTAAATATGTATGATGAGCTATCAATAAGTCTGTAAATACTTGTACTTCTAAATTATAATAACATTTGAATAATTTTAATTTAAATCAAAATATTTTTAACCCAAAAAATTCATCTAGATTTCTGTGTCGATTGATAAATTTTTTGATGGCGTATCAGTTACCTCTTAATTAATAAACTATCTTGTTTGTTTGTTTGAAAATTATCAAAATATTAAAAATTAGATAAAAAATCCAAAAAAATTAAAAACATTTTTTTTCTGGTGGCGGTGCCCTTTGAACGACTGACACTGGCAGAAGCAGGGGGTAGCACCGGCGGAGGAGCGAGCGTTGCGGGTTAGCGACTTGTTGTGGATCATCAGAGGGTCACAGGTCGACGAGCAGGATAGCTGACTTCAGGCGGGCTGGGTCGACTGAGTGGGACTAAAAGAAGGCGCGGTTGGGTTGTGCCGCTAGATCGTGTGATGCCCCTTGCTGCATAAAATTACGTCGATCGTGCGATCGAAACGGCGAGGGTCACGAGATTTAACATGGATTATGCCTTTTTGTTGTTTGATTGCGTGAAATCAGATGGCTCGTGNTGTGTGATGCCCCTTGCTGCATAAAATCACGTCGATCGTGCGATTGAAATGGCGAGGGTCACGAGATTTAACATGGATTATGCCTTTTTGTTGTTTGATTGCGTGAAATCAGATGGCTCGTGTATGGGCTACGGGCTGGTCCAGATTTGTGCTATTTTTCGGAGTTTCTTCGTTATTTAGCCTATAAATGGGCCTCAAAGAAAAGGGAGAAGGCATAGTTTAACCTTAAAATGTCTGGAGTCCCTTGAACTACTATTGTGTCTCTTTCTGTGCTGGCGTCGAACACCTCGCAGAGTTCTTTTGGTCAATTGTTATACCTCCTTTAAGTATAACTTTATGTTTGAATTTTCTTTTGGCACTGCTCTTGCGCTTTATGGTGGGTTTTTTTTGTTCTTCAATATGCTGATGTCCGGGGAATCTCATCCTCTTGAAAATCAGAGGAAATATCAGAATCCTGAGGTAATATCGACCCTTACGGAGGATGACTTGATATTATTTCAGAAGAAATTTTACTTAATGAATTACATAGTCGTGAAATTATTAACTCTGACTGATCTAGCCTTCGAGATATANTGAGGAAATATCAGAATCCTGAGGTAATATCGACCCTTACGGATGATGACTTGATACTATTTTGGAAGAAATTTTACTTAATGAATTACATAGTCGTGAAATTATTAACTCTGACTGATCTAGCCTTCGAGATATATTGTCATTTATGAGGCAACTTTGCAGGTTGTCCTGTAATTTCCATCGGTGACCAAGTTGATGGAAAGTATGGAAGTTGTTGGAGTTTGCATTTTACAACTCTCTTGTCGGGCGACGACAATAGTCATCGGGCTTATCAGCTATTTCAGAAAACACGAGTCTATGGATTTGTTTTGGATACCTTTCTGATTGCTTTGCTTTTCAAACCGTCATCACAGTTTTGTTTGGGAAACTACTTTCTTGCTGCTTTTTAGAAAGTTCTGTGGTAGAAAACAACTTTTTTTAAATCAAGCTGTTAAAGTGTGGTGGTTACTAGAAAACGGCGGTCTTTTTGAAAATAACATAAATTTGTAATAGTCATTGTAGTTTTTTGATAATCAGTTTCTTCTGGAGCAGTTTCACAACTGTTTCTTTAAACAACTGCAGCTGCCCAAAACATACCCTAAGTTGATGTCAGATATCTTATCCTGATTGAGCTAGTTTATTAGCGATGCACATGTTTGTGAATCATTATGGAGAAAAGTGCTGAATCTTTGCACAAAGAAGACTATACCACTGGCTTGTATGATTTCTTCACGCAGGATAATTGGGGATTTCGTGAGAAATATGTCAAACTATGACAACTATCGATCTCTCTCTAGATTAGTGAAGATGAAATACCATGGATGCTTGGATTTCAAGACCTTAGAGATATGCAATTCGAGGAACAATATATCAATAACTTTATAAGTGAGAAATTTCTATTTAAAATCTCTATCCATCATGGGTGCTTGACTGGTTTGAGGTTATTCGTTGAAATCTTATTCGACAACATTAACCTGTGTGGAAGAAGTTAAAATAAAATTCATTAAGGATTTTTGGTCTATCCACGGTTGTTTGTTGGAGTGTTATTGGTGACGTTAACCTATATGAGAGGCTCTTCATTAGAGCATTACTTGAAACGTTAACTTGTTTGAAAGAGATGTAAGAAAATCTATCAAGGATGTTTGATCTATCTGACGTTGTCTGTTAGAACATTAGCCTGCATGGAAGACGTCGAAGAAAATCTACCAACTATTTTTGTTCTATTTAACTTTATTTGTCGGATTACTCAGCGACGCAACCTGTATGGAAGAGTTCGAATTGAAGCCTCCTGTGATTGATTATACTCTGATTGGGAAAGGACGATTGTCGCATGGATCCTAAATCAAAAGGTGAAATTGGTCTGTATTTAGACTGTTACTGCTCTTTTGAGGTCATGGGTACATCCTCATTGTGAGAGTGAAAGTCCAGCTAGGGACTGTATGTGGTTGATAATTTTATTTTGAATGTGGATGACTTGTTCGATTGTGGTCATTTCTAAGATGCTTTAGATGAGTGACCATTCAAAGTGGTAGTTAAAATTACCTCGCGATCTAAAATTAGTTCTCATTGGACTGATGTCTAAAGCACAAAAGACTTGCCATTCAGAATTGTGCCCAATAGATTGATGTGAACTGCTTTTTAAGGTTGTAGTGAAGGTTTCCCCCTTCATCTGAGTCAGTGCGTGGGAACTTGAAGCTTGTGTGAAGGGGTGATAGAGGATTATCTCGGTTAAGGATGAAGAACCTTAAAAATTATGGTGAGTTAAGAAATGATTGTTGACCTCAAGTGGAACTCTTCGTAGCTCATCCCGGTTTATATTATGTGGAGTATCGGTAAGACGAGGTTGTGCCAAGTTCTTTCTAAGCATCGGGGCGAGAGAACACATGCTAGGATGTTAATGTACAAAAGTGACAATACTGAAAATAGATTGAAAGGGTCTTCCAAAGATAGGTAACATTATATGTCACCTTTGACTTGACAATAATGAATTGGATAGAGTTAGTCATCTTTTGAAAAAAAATTTTTCATTATGATAAGAAGAGTAATTGCTCTGTGTGTGTTGATAGCCTTATCTGCAGTGATTGTGCTTTCACACTACGAATGAGGTCAATGTAAGAGTGGACTATCTCCCGCATTAATGGCAAGTAGAAAAGTCCTAAGCATAGCCCTTAAAAAAATGCCCCATTAGTAATTATGGATCCACCTTGAAATTTGGCTTACTTTAGTGGAAAATCTTCGAAAGTATTCTTTAAAAAGTTCTCTTATTCTGACGAATTCTTGAAAGATGAGATGCGTCTATAACAATCATTCGGTTTGCTATGAACTAGTCTGAAAAGATTCTAGCGAGTTCATTGAAGGTGTGGAGAGTCCCTTCCGGTAGAGAGTATAATCACGTGCAAGTCTGACCTTTGAGAGTGGAGGGAAACACTTAACAACGAAGCGCATCGGAATCCTGTTGGATATGCATGATGGCTCAGTAATAGTCAATTTGTTTGTGAGATTTGGATACCCCGTCATAGGAGAATTTTCGAAAGCTTGAAGCTTGTTGGGATGGGGAGTTGAAGGACTATCTCGGTCAAGGGCAAAGACACTTGAAAAATGTAACAAGCGAAGAAATGTTCCCTATCTCTTAGAGGGAAATTTTCATAGACCAGATGCCGCAGTTCATCGCGGATTGCATCATTGGGAGCGCCAGTATGGTGTGTCTGAGCCAAATTTCTTGTGAGCATCATAAGGGTTACCGACCAATCTTGTTGCACGGGATGGATGTGTGGAACTCGGGTTATCAAAGAGATCGGCATATTGCCCTATCAGAGGAGGAATCCCATCATAATAGAGAGGAGACTCAGTACGAGTATATCATGCGGGGATTCTCTATGGGCTGTTGACCTTATGGCAAGTAGATCCCGCTTGGCTGTGCAGGAGCTGAATAATCTCGTGCTGAGACTCCTCCATTTTGCGCACCCGCTCTTTCAAGGATGGGCTTGAGGCACCTTTGCCAGCAGGATAACGCCTTTCGTGAAGGGATGAAGATGCATGGCGTCCATGGCTTCGTGATTGCCCCTTGGAGTGGTGGGCGTTGGTACGAGATGCTTCGTTGTTATTAGTATTGCATTTATTGGCCATTTTGCAAGTTCTATAATTGCTTTGATGATGCAATTATCGTTCTCACAGATGACGTCAAAATTTTGCGTGCCTAAAAATCCACAGTGTAGTAATTTAATATTTTAGTGTTGTATAGAAATCCATCACATAGATAAAAGGGAATTATCAGGAGAATACACCATCATTTTCTATGTGAAAAAACCCTGTATAGGGAAAAAAACCACGGGGGCCTAACCTAGTCAAAATAATCAAGTATTAGTTTTCAAGTACAAATATGAACACTTATCCCACAATTAAGAAAGGGTAAAATGTTTCTCCAACTATAATGTCCGTGCGCATAACAGTCGAGAGCAATTGTTACTGAGAGTTATCGGTGGAGATGCGAGGTACGCTATTGGATGGTATTTATGACTCTGCGTTACTCTGTGGGGTGTTTTTTTACTCAACACATGCTTCGTTACTCCGCACGGTGCTTCGTTACTCTGCACGGTGCTTCGTTACTCCGTAACATGCGTCATTACTTCACACGATGTTTTGTTATTTCGTAACGTATGTTATTACTCCGCAAAGTGCTTCACTGCAACATACGTCGTTACTTCGCTTGGTTCACTAAATGCGACAAGTAGGGGGTGGGCGACAGCGGTCTACGGTGGGTGATGGGAGGTGGTCGATGGTGGTAGGCAACTTCACCGGGTCTTCGATCAAGAATAACTATGAAAAATGGTTCCTTTCATAAATTGGGGGTCTATTTATAAATTTTGGTAGTGACATCCTCCTTAAATACTGTATGAATTTAGACCACTCTATCAGACGACCTAGAGTAATTTCCTTGACCAAGTGATTTCTAGATATTCAAGTGCCTTATTGACATTGAAATTGAGTAATCTCAAGCTTGCTGTATTTGTCTCATCGAAACACTCAATTTGAATATAAGATTGTCAAATTTGGAGCTTATTTGAACTTCCAATTAACCAACCAAAACCTTAAAAAATAGTTTAACAGCTTGATATGAGCTTGATTTGACNCAGAGTAATTTCCTTGACCAGGTGATTTCTAGATATTCAAGTGCCTTATTGACATTGAAATTGAGTAATCTCAAGCTTGTTGTATTTGTCTCATCGAAACACTCAATTTGAATATAAGATTGTCAAATTTGGAGCCTATTTGAACTTCCAATTAACCAACCAAAACCTTAAAAAATAGTTTAACAGCTTGATATGAGCTTGATTTGACTTAGATTAAATCACTTTTGGTGTCAATGGTTTCTTCTCGTCAAGCTGATCAATTTGATTGTAAATTTTTTGAAATCAAAGTTGTGGATGATTTTTAATTTAATTTAAAACATTTCTAACTGAAAAATGCTTCGAGATTCGTATTGAATGATAAATTTGCTAATGAATCATCTATTATATTTTATAATTAAAAATCTAATGAATCATCTATTATATTTTATAATTAAAAATTATAGAATACCAAAATAATTTGAAGTATAATTTTGCTNTGTCAAGCTGATCAATTTGATTGTAAATTTTTTATAATCAGAGTTGTGGATGATTTTTAATTTAATTTAAAACATTTCTAACCGAAAAATGCTTCGAGATTCGTATTGAATGATAAATTTGTTAATGAATCATCTATTATATTTTATAATTAAAAATTATAGAATACCAAAATAATTTGAAGTATAATTTTGCTAAATAATTTTAATATTTTATTCAAATAAATTTAAAAATATTTTTATTATGTTTTTTAAAAAATTTAAAAAATATAATTAAGTTGAATAAAAATGTGAAGTAATTTCTATTTTAGGTATTATAGTGTAGTATTTCTATCTTGATTATGTTTTTTGTAGAATTTAATAATAATAATACTACAACTACAACAACAAAGTTGTATCCCACTATGTGGGGGTTGGCTACCTGAATTCTTTTTCTCCATTGAGTCCTATTTAGTGTCATATTTTCATTTAGGTCTAANCATAATTAAGTTGAATAAAAATGTGAAGTAATTCCTATTTTAGGTATTATAGTGTATTATTTCTATCTTGATTATGTTTTTTGTAGAATTTAATAATAATAATACTACAACAACAACAACAAAGTTGTATCCCACTACGTGGGGGTTGGCTACCTGAATTCTTTTTCTCCATTGAGTCCTATTTAGTGTCATATTTTCATTTAGGTCTAATAAATTAAGAATTTAATAATACTAATAATCTAAAAAAATAATTTTAATAATTTAAATATTGTATTGATCTGTAAATTGTTTAAAAATATTACGTACTTTTTTCTTTGCTTTCAAGAATTGTGCAAGCGCACCCAGTTAGACATACGCTTGAACTAGCACTTCTGCCCTTACACAAAGATTGTTTATTGGGAGTGGATTGTTTCTGTACGTGTGTGCTGAGAGAGAGGAGGAAGGCAATACATTCCATTGATGTAAGTGCTTAGGAGCACAGACTGTATGATAGACACAGAGAACGGGCAACTCACCATTTGGAAGTCACATTTTGGAAGGAAATCTGTACTGTACAAACATGTTATATTGAAAATGCATTTCTTGTCCCTATATGGATTCTTTATTGATATATTTATATTTTAAGACACGTGCAGCCTTCAAGTTAAAAAGGGAAATATGTTTCTATGCATTCTATAGTTTAATCCTTCGACATTTTTTGAGCGAACAATTTATCATCTTTTCTTTTCTTTTTAGATATGCAATGCCGTTCTTGCAGCACGTATCATGAATGCTACACTTGTGTTGCCGGAGTTGGATACCAATTCTTTTTGGCATGATGAAAGGTACTTCATTTTCAGTTTCTAGTCTATTTGCCTTGCTATAGATGTTTTGGCTTCCACTCCCTTTCAATTTTGTTATCTTTATTTTCTTAGATATACCTTGAAAACACAACAATTGTGTTTTCTAAACTAATGTATGGTGTTTTAGTCATGTTACCCTTTGTGTCCACAATGTAATTTGTGAAAAATTATGGGAAATCATTGTCATTCTTTTTTATGTTTGGCAACATTTTTTTTAGTAACTATTGATTTATTTAGCATTTTTTGTTTTGTATTTTTGTTTGTAAATAATTGAGCTCAAATATTTGTGCTGAAAGTGAAAGTTACCATTAATNTTACTTTTTTCTTTGCTTTCAAGAATTGTGCAAGCGCACCCAGTTAGACATACGCTTGAACTAACGCTTCTGCCCTTACACAAAGATTGTTTATTGGGAGTGGATTGTTTCTGTACGTGTGTGCTGAGAGAGAGGAGGAAGGCAACACATTCCATTGATGTAAGTGCTTAGGAGCGCAGTCTGTATGATAGACACAGAGAACGGACAACTCACCATTTGGAAGTCACATTTTGGAAGGAAATCTGTACTGTACAAACATGTTAGATTGAAAATGCATTTCTCCCTATATGGATTCTTTATTGATATATTTATATTTTAGGACGCGTGCAGCCTTCAAGTTAAAAAAGGGAAATATGTTTCTATGCATTCTATAGTTTAATCCTTCGACATTTTTTGAGCGAACAATTTATCATNTTTTTTTTTCATTATGATAAGAAGGGTAATTGCTCTGTGTGTGTTGATAGCCTTATCTGCAGTGATTGTGCTTTCACACTACGAATGAGGTCAATGTAAGAGTGGACTATCTCCCGCATTAATGGCAAGTAGAAAAGTCCTAAGCATAGCCCTTAAAAAAATGCCCCATTAGTAATTATGGATCCACCCTGAAATTTGGCTTACTTCAGATCTTCGAAAGTATTCTTTAAAAAGTTCTCTTATTCTGACGAATTCTTGAAAGATGAGATGCGTCTATAACAATCATTCGGTTTGCTATGAACTAGTCTGAAAAGATTCTAGCGAGTTCATTGAAGGTGTGGAGAGTCCCTTCCGGTAGAGAGTATAATCACGTGCAAGTCTGACCTTTGAGAGTGAAGGGAAACACTTAACAAAGAAGTGCATCGGAATCCTGTTGGATGTGCATGATGGCTCAGTAATAGTCAATTTGTTTGTGAGATTTGGATACCCCGTCATAGGAGAATTTTCGAAAGCTTGGAGCTTGTTGGGATGGGGAGTTGAAGGATTATCTTGGTCAAGGGCAAAGGCACTTGAAAAATGTAACAAGCGAAGAAATGTTCCCTATCTCTTAGAGGGAAATTTTCCGCAGTTCATCGTGGATTGCATCATTGGGAGCGCCAGTATGGTGTGTCTGAGCCAAATTTCTCGTGAGCATCATAAGGGTTACCGACCAATCTTGTTGCACGGGATGGATGTGTGGAACTCGGGTTATTGAAGAGATCGGCATATTGGCCTATCAGAGGAGGAATCCCATCATAATAGAGAGGAGACTCAGTGCGAGTATATCATGCGGGGATTCTCTATGGGCTGTTGACCTTATGGCAAGTAGATCCCGCTTGGCTGTGCAGGAGCTGAATAATCTCGTGCTGAGACTCCTCCATTTTGCGCACCCGCTCTTTCAAGGATGGGCTTGAGGCACCTTTGCCAGCAGGATAACACCTTTTGTGAAGGGATGAAGATGCATGACGTCCATGGCTTCGTGATTACCCCTTGGAGTGGTGGGCGTTGGTACGAGATGCTTCGTTGTTATTAGTATTGCATATATTGGCCATTTTGCAAGTTCTATAATTGCTTTGATGATGCAATTGTCGTTCTCACAGATGATGTCAAAATTTTGCGTGCCTAAAAATCCACAGTGTAGTAATTTAATATTTTAGTGTTGCATAGAAATCCATCACATAGATAAAAGGGAAGTATCAGGAGAATACACCATCATTTTCTATGTGAAAAAACCCTGAATAGGGAAAAAAACCATGGGGGCCTAACCTAGTCAAAATAATAAAGTATTAGTTTTCAAGTACAAATATGAACACTTATCCCACAATTAAGAAAGGGTAAAATATTTCTCCAACTATAATGTCCGTGCGCATAACAGTCGAGAGCAATTGTTACTGAGAGTTATTGGTGGAGATGCGAGGTACGCTATTGGATGGTATTTATGACTCTGCGTTACTCCGTGGGGTGTTTTTTTACTCAACACATGCTTCGTTACTCCATAACATACGTCATTATTTCACACGATGTTTTGTTATTTCGTAATGTATGTTATTACTCCGCAAAGTGCTTCACTGCAACATACGTCGTTACTTCGCTTGGTTCACTAAATGCGACAAGTAGGGGGTGGGCGACAGCGGTCTACGGTGGGTGATGGGAGGTGGTCGATGGTGGTAGGCAACTTCACCGGGTCTTCGATCAAGAATAACTATGAAAAATGGTTCCTTTCATAAATTGGGGGTCTATTTATAAATTTTGGTAGTGACATCCTCCTTAAATACTGTATGAATTTAGACCACTCTATCAGACGACCCAGAGTAATTTCCTTGACCAAGTGATTTCTAGATATTCAAGTGCCTTATTGACATTGAAATTGAGTAATCTCAAGCTTGTTGTATTTGTCTCATCGAAACACTCAATTTGAATATAAGATTGTCAAATTTGGAGCCTATTTGAACTTCCAATTAACCAACCAAAACCTTAAAAAATAGTTTAACAGCTTGATATGAGCTTGATTTGACTTAGATTAAATCACTTTTGGTGTCAATGGTTTCTTCT